>SZWC01029415.1:0-13732 GCA_023375785.1 Penium margaritaceum | reverse complement strand
TCAGAGGGGGAAACAATGGTTTGGGAACACCAAGTATCACATAGCAAGCACAAGGGGCTTCAATACGTTGTGGCACAGTGTGGAGACCATGCACGATGACCAACCAAAGTAGGCATATGTCACTGACAATGACCAAATAATGTCACCAAGTGTGGTAAACTTTAACAACTCACAACACGAGTCACAAATGGTCAGGGTGGAAGGTAATGGTTTGTAAATACTAGTTTTCTACTAGCAAGTACAAATACCTTCAATCTGTAGTGGCACAATGTGGCTTCAATGCACAGTGACCAACCAAAGTATGCATATGTCACTGACCATGACGAAAGAATTTCACTTCGTGTGGTCAACGTTGAAAACGCATAACACGAGTCACAAATAGAGAGAGGGGAAAACAATGGGCTGGGAACACTAGTTATCAACGAGGAAGTACAAAGACCTTTAACAAGTAGTGGCACGGTATGGCTAGCTTACACAGTGACCAACCAAAGGATGCATACGTCACTGACTACGACCGAATAAGTCCACTATGTGTGGTCAACATTGACAACTCATAACACGAGTCACAAATGGTCAGAGGGAGAGAAAATGGTTTGAGAAGCCAATGTATTGACTAGAAAGGACAAATAACTTTAATACGTAGTGGCCCGGTGTGGCTAATATGCACACCAAACAACCAAACTAGGCATATGTCACTGATCATGACCAGAGAATTTCAATATGGGTGGTCAACGTTGACCAACCAGAACACGATTCACAAACAGTCAGGACAGGAAACAATGCTATGGGAATATCAGTTCTCAACTACCAAGTACAACGACCTTCAGTCAGTAGTAGCACGGTGTGGCTACCATGCACAATGACCGACCAAAGTAGGCATATGTACTGCCTTTAACGAAAGAATTCCGCTGTGTGTGGTCAACGTTGACAACTCATTATACGAGTCACAAATTGTCAGAGGGGGAAACAATGGGTTGGGAACACCAAGTATCACATAGCAAGCACAAGGGGCGTCAATACGTTGTGGCACAGTTTGGAGACAATGCACGATGACCAACCAAAGTAGGCATATGTCACTGACCATGACCAAATAATGTCACTAAGTGTGGTAAACTTTGACAACTCACAACACGAGTCACAAATGGTCAGGGTGGAAGGTAATGGTTTGTGAATACTAGTTATCTACTAGCAAGTACAAATACCTTCAATNTGACCATGACGAAAGAATTTCACTTCATGTGGTCAACGTTGAAAACGCATAACACGAGTCACAAATGGTCAGAGGGGAAAACAATGGGTTGGGAACACTAGTTATCAACTAGGAAGTACAAAGACCTTGAACAAGCAGTGGCACGGTATGGCTAGCGTGCACAGTGACCAACCAAAGGATGCATACGTCACTGACTACGACCAAATATGTCCACTATGTGTGGTCAATATCGACAACTCATAACACGAGTCACAAATGGTCAGAGGGAGAGACAATGGTTTGGGAAGCCAATGTATTGACTAAAAAGGACAAATAACTTCAATACGTAGTGGCACGGTGTCACTAATATGCACGCCAAACAACCAAACTAGGCATATGTCACTGATCATGACGAGAGAATTTCAATATGGGTGGTCAACGTTGACCAACCATAACACGAGTCACAAACAGTCAAGAGAGGAAACAATGCTATGAGAACATTGGTTCTCAACTACCAAGTACAACGACCTTCATTCAGTAGTAGCACGGTGTGGCTACCATGCACAATGACCGACCAAAGTAGGCATATGTTATGCCTTTGACCAAAGAAATCCGCTGTGTGTGGTCCACGTTGACAACTCATCATACGAGTCACAAATGGTCAGAGGGGGAAACAATGGTTTGGGAACACCAAGTATCACATAGCAAGCACAAGGGGCTTCAATACGTTGTGGCACAGTGTGGAGACCATGCACGATGACCAACCAAAGTAGGCATATATCACTGACCATGACCAAATAATGTCACTAAGTGTGGTAAACTTTGACAACTCACAACACGAGTCACAAATGGTCAGGGTTGAAGGTAATGGTTTGTGAATACTAGTTATCTACTAGCAAGTACAAATACCTTCAATATGTAGTGGCACAATGTGGCTTCAATGCACAGTGACCAACCAAAGTATGCATATGTCACTGACCATGACGAAAGAATTTCACTTCATGTGGTCAACGTTGAAAACGCATAACAAGAGTCACAAATGAGCAGAGGGGAAAACAATGGGTTGGGAACACTAGTTATCAACTAGGAAGTACAAAGACCTTCAACAAGCAGTGGCACGGTATGGGTAGCGTGCACAGTGACCAACCAAAGGATGCATACGTCACTGACTACGACCGAATAAGTCCACTATGTGTGGTCAACATTGACAACTCATAACACGAGTCACAAATGGTCAGAGGGAGAGAAAATGGTTTGGGAAGCCTATTTATTGACTAGAAAGGAAAAATAACGCCAATACGAAGTGGCACGGTGTGGCTAATATGCACTCCAAACAACCAAACTAGGCATATGTCACTGATCATGACAAGAGAATTTCAATATGGGTGGTCAACGTTGACCAACCATAACATGAGTCACAAACGGTCAGGACAGGAAGCAATGCTATGGAATATCGGTTCTCAACTACCAAGTACAAATACCTTCAGTCAGTAGTAGCACGGTGTGGCTACCATGCACAATGACCAACCAAACTAGGCACATGTACTGCCTTTGACCAAAGAAATCCCCTGTGTGTGGTCAACGTTGACAACTCATAATACGAGTCACAAATGGTCAGAGGGGGAAACAATGGTTTGGGAACACCAAGAATCACATAGCAAGCACAAGGGGCTTCAATACGTTTTGGCACAGTGTGGATACCATGCACGATGACCAACCAAAGTAGACATATGTCACTGACCATGACCAAATAATGTCACTAAGTGTGGTAAACGTTGACAACTCACAACACGAGTCAAAAATGGTCAGGGTGGAAGGTAACGGTGTGTGATTACTAGTTATCTACTAGCAAGTACAAATACCTTCAATCTGTAGTGGCAGAATGTGGCTTCAATGCACAGTGACCAACCAAAGTATGCATATGTCACTGACCATGATGAAAGAATTTCACTTCATGTGGTCAACGTTGAAAACGCATAACACGAGTCACAAATGGTCAGAGGGGAAAACAATGGGTCGGGAACACTAGTTATCAACTAGGAAGTACAAAGACCTTCAACAAGCAGTGGCACGGTATGGCTAGCGTGCACAGTGACCAACCAAAGGATGCATACGTCACTGACTACGACCGAATAAGTCCACTATGTGTGGTCAACATTGACAACTCATAACACGAGTCACAAATGGTCAGAGGGAGAATAAATGGTTTGCAAAGCCTATTTATTGACTAAAAAGGAAAAATAACGCCAATACATAGTGGCACGGTGTGGCTAATATGCGCACCAAACAACCAAACTAGGCATATGTCACTGATCATGACAAGAGAACTTCAATATGGGTGGTAAACGTTGACCAACCATAACACGAGTCACAAACGGTCAGGACAGGAAGCAATGCTATGGAATATCGGTTCTTAACTACCAAGTACAAATACCTTCAGTCAGTAGTAGCACGGTGTGGCTACCATGCACAATGACCAACCAAAGTAAGCACATGTACTGCCTTTGACCAAAGAAATCCGTTGTGTGTGGTCAACGTTGACAACTCATAATACGAGTCACAAATGGTCGGAGGGGGAAACAATGGTTTGGGAACACCAAGTATCACATAGCAAGCACAAGGGGCTTCAATACGTTGTAGCACAGTGTGGAGACCATGCACGATGACCAACCAAAGTAGACATATGTCACTGACCATGACCAAATAATGTCACTAAGTGTGGTAAACTTTGACAACTCACAACACGAGTCACAAATGGTCAGAGGGGAAAACAATGGGTTGGGAACACCAAGTATCACATAGCAAGCACAAGGGGCTTCAATACGTTGTAGCACAGTGTGGAGACCATGCACGATGACCAACCAAAGTAGGCATATGTCACTGACCATGATGAAAGAATTTCACTTCATGTGGTCATCGTTGAAAACGCATAACACGAGTCACAAATGGTCAGAGGGGAAAACAATGGGTTGGGAACACCAAGTATCACATAGCAAGCACAAGGGGCTTCAATACGTTGTAGCACAGTGTGGAGACCATGCACGATGACCAACCAAAGTAGGCATATGTCACTGACCATGATGAAAGAATTTCACTTCATGTGGTCATCGTTGAAAACGCATAACACGAGTCACAAATGGTCAGAGGGAGAGAAAATGGTTTGGGAAGCCAATGTATTGACTAGAAAGGACAAAAAACTTCAATACGTAGTGGCACGGTGTGGCTAATATGCGCACCAAACAACCAAGCTACGCATATGTCACTGATCATGACCAGAGAATTTCAATATGGGTGGTCAACGTTGACCAACCATGACACGAGTCACAAACGGTCAGGACAGGAAACAATGCTATGGGAATATCGGTTCTCAACTACCAAGTACAACAGCCTTCAGACAGTAGTAGCACGGTGTGGCTACCATGCACAATGACCGACCAAAAAAGGCATATGTACTGCCGTTGACCAAAGAAATCCGCTGTGTGTGGTCAACGTAGACAACGAATAATACGAGTCACAAATGGTCAGATGGGGGAAACAATGGTTTGGGAACACCAAGTATCACATAGCAAGCACAAGGGGCTTCAGTACGTCGTGGCACAGGGTGGAGACCATGCACGATGACCAACCAAAGTAGGCATATGTCACTGACCATGACCAAATAATGTCACTAAGTGTGGTAAACGTTGACAACCCACAACACGAGTCACAAATGGCCAGGTGGAAGGTAATGGTTTTTGAATACTAGTTATCTACTAGCAAGTACAAGTACCTTCAATCTGTAGTGGCACAATGTGGCTTCAATGCACAGTGACCAACCAAAGTATGCATATGTCACTGACCATGACGAAAAAATTTCACTTCATGTGGTCAACGTTGAGAACGCATAACACGAGTCACAAATGGTCAGAGGGGAAAACAATGGATTGGGAACACTAGTTATCAACTAGGAAGTACAAAGACATTGAACAAGCAGTGGCACGGTATGGCTAGCGTGCACAGTGACCAACCAAAGGATGCATACGTCACTGAATACGACCGAATAAGTCGACTATATGTGGTCAACATCGACAACTCATAACACGAGTCACAAATGGTCAGAGGGAGAGACAATGGTTTGGGAAGCCAATGTATTGACTAGAAAGGACAAATAACTTCAATACGTAGTGGCACGGTGTGGCTAATATGCACACCAAACAACCAAACTAGGCATATGTCACTGATCATGACCAGAGAATTTCAATATGGGTGGTCAACGTTGACCAACCATAACACGAGTCACAAACAGTCAGGAGAGGAAACAATGCTATGAGAATATTGGTTCTCAACTACCAACTACAACGACCTTCAGTCAGTACTAGCACGGTGTGGCTACCATGCACAATGACCGGCCAAAGTAGGCATATGTACTGCCTTTGACCAAAGAAATCTGCTGTGTGTGGTCCACGTTGACAACTCATCATACGAGTCACAAATGGTCAGAGGGGGAAACAATGGTTTGGGAACACCAAGTATCACATAGCAAGCACAAGGGGCTTCGATACGTTGTGGCACACTGTGGAGACCATGCACGATGACCAACCAAAGTAGGCATATATCACTGACCATGACCAAATAATGTCACTAAGTGTGGTATACTTTGACAACTCACAACACGAGTCACAAATGTCAGGGTGGAAGGTAAAGGTTTGTGAATACTACTTATCTACTAGCAAGTACAAATACCTTCAATCTGTAGTGGCAGAATGTGGCTTCAATGCACAGTGACCAACCAAAGTATGCATATGTCACTGACCATGATGAAAGAATTTCAGTTCATGTGGTCAACGTTGAAAACGCATAACACGAGTCACAAATGGTCAGAGGGGACAACAATGGGTTGGGAACACTAGTTATCAACTAGGAAGTACAAAGACCTTGAACAAGCAGTGGCACAGTATGGCTAGCGTGCACAGTGACCAACCAAAGGATGCATACGTCACTGACTACGACCGAATAAGTCCACTATATGTGGTCAACATTGACAACTCATAACACGAGTCACAAATGGTCAAAGGGAGAGAAAATGGTTTGGGAAGCCTATGTATTGACGAGAAAGGACAAATAACTTCAACACGTAGTGGCACGGAGTGGCTAACATGTACACCAAACAACCCAACTAGGCATATGTCACTGATCATGACCCGAGAATTCCAATATGGGTGGTCAACGTTGACCAACCATGACACGAGTCACAAACGGTCAGGAAAGGAAACAATGCTATGGGAATATCGGTTCCCAACTACCAAGTACAACGACCTTCAGTCAGTAGTAGCACGATGTGGCTACCATGCACAATGACCGACCAAAGTAGGCATATGTACTGCCGTTGACCAAAGAAATCCGCTGTGTGTGGTCAACGTAGACAACTCATAATACGAGTCACAAATGGTCAGAGGGGGAAACAATGGTTTGGGAACACCAAGTATCACATAGCAAGCACAAGGGGCTTCAATACGTTGTGGCACAGTGTGGAGACCATGCACGACGACCAACCAAAGTAGGCATATGTCACTGACCATAACCAAATAATGTCACTAAGTGTGGTAAACGTTGACAACCCACAACACGAGTCACAAATGGTCAGGGTGGAAGGTAATGATTTTTTAATACTAGTCATCTACTAGCAAGTACAAATACATTCAATCTGTAGTGGCACAATGTGGCTTCAATGCACAGTGACAAACCAAAGTATGCATATGTCACTGACCATGACGAAGAATTTCACTGCATGTGGTCAACGTTGAGAACGCATAACACGAGTCACAAATGGTCAAGGGGGGAAACAATGGGTTGGGAACACTAGTTATCAACTAGGAAGTACAAAGACCTTCAACAAGCAGTGGCACGGTATGGCTAGTGTGTACAGTGACAAACCAAAGGATGCATACGTCACTGAATACGACCGAATAAGTCGACTGTGTGTGGTCAACATTGAAAACTCATAACACAAATCACAAATGGTCAGAGGGATAGAAAATGGTCTGGGAAGCCTATGTATCGACTAGAAAGGACAAATAACTTCAATACGTAGTGGCACGGTGTGGCTAATATGCACACCAAACATCCAAACTAGGCATATGTCACTGATCATGACCAGAGAATTTCAANGGTGTGGCTACCATGCACAATGACCGACCAAAGTAGGCATATGTACTGCCTTTGACCAAAGAAATCCGCTGTGTGTGGTCAACGTTGACAACTCATAATACGAGTCACAAATGGTCAGAGGGGGAAACAATGGTTTGGGAACACCAAGTATCACATAGCAAGCACAAGGGGCTTCAATACGTTGTGGCACAGTGTGGAGACCATGCACGATGACCAACCAAAGTAGGCATATGTCACTGACCATGACCAAATAATGTCACTAAGTGTGGTAAACTTTGACAACTCACAACACGAGTCACAAATGGTCAGGGTGGAAGGTAATGGTTTGTGAATACTAGTTATCTACTAGCAAGTACAAATACCTTCAATCTGTAGTGGCACAATGTGGCTTCAATGCACAGTGACCAACCAAAGTATGCATATGTCACTGACCATGACGAAAGAATTTCACTTCATGTGGTCAACGTTGAAAACGCATAACACGAGTCACAAATGGTTTGAGGGGAAAACAATGGGTGGGGAACACTAGTTATCAACTAGGAAGTACAAAGACCTTCAACAAGCAGTGGCACGGTATGGCTAGCGTGCACATTGACCAACTAGAGGATGCATACGTCACTGACTACGACCGAATAAGTCCACTATGTGTGGTCAACATTGACAACTCATAACACAAGTCACAAATGGTCAGAGGGAGAGAAAATGGTTTGGGAAGCCTATTTATTGACTAGAAAGGAAAAATAAGGCCAATACATAGTGGCACGGTGTGGCTAACATGCACACCAAACAACCAAACTAGGCATATGTCACTGATCATGACAAGAGAATTTCAATATGGGTGGTCAACGTTGACCAACCATAACACGAGTCACAAACGGTCAAGACAGGAGGCAATGCTATGGAATATCGGTTCTCAACTACCAAGTACAAATACCTTCAGTCAGTAGTAGCACGGTGTGGCTACCATGCACAATGACCAACCAAAGTAGGCACATGTACTGCCTTTGACCAAAGAAATCCGCTGTGTGTGGTCAACGTTGACAACTGATAATACGAGTCACAAATGGTCAGAGGGGGAAACAATGGTTTGGGAACACCAAGTATCACATAGCAAGGACAAGGGGCTTCAATACGTTGTGGCACACTGTGGAGACCATGCACGATGACCAACCAGAGTAGACATATGTCACTGACCATGACCAAATAATGTCACTAAGTGTAGTAAACTTTGACAACTCACAACACTAGTCACAAATGGTCAGGGTGGAAGGTAAAGGTTTGTGAATACTAGTTATCTACTAGCAAGTACAAGTACCTTCAATCTCTATTGGCAGAATGTGGCTTCAATGCACAGTGACCAACCAAAGTATGCATATGTCACTCACCATGACGAAAGAATTTCACTTCATGCAGTCAACGTTGAGAACGCATAACACGAGTCACAAATGGTCAAGGGGGAAAACAATGGGTTGGGAACACTAGTTATCAACTAGGAAGTACAAAGACCTTCAACAAGCAGTGGCACGGTATGACTAGTGTGCACAGTGACCAACCAAAGGATGCATACGTCACTGACTACGACCGAATAAGTCCATTATGTGTAGTAAACATTGAAAACTCATAACACGAGTCACAAATGGTCAGAGGGATAGAAAATGGTATGGGAAGCCTATGTATTGACTAGAAATGACAAATAACTTCAATATGTAGTGGCACGGTGTGGCTAATATGCACACCAAACATCCAAACTAGGCATATGTCACTGATCATGACCAGAGAATTTCAATATGGGTGGTCAACTTTGACCAACCATAACACGAGTCACACACTGTCAGGATAGGAAACAATGCTATGGGAATATCGGCTCTTAACTTCCAAGTACAACGACCTTCAGTCAGTAGTAGCACGTTGTGGCTACCATGCACAATGACCGACCAAACTAAGCATATGTACTGCCTTTGACCAGAGAAATCCGCTGTGTGTGGTCAACGTTGACAACTCATAATACGAGTCACAAATGGTCAGAGGGGGAAACAATGGTTTGGGAACAGTAAGTATCACATAGCAAGCACAAGGGACTTCAATACGTTGTGGCACAGTGTGGAGACCATGCACGATGACCAACCAAAGTAGCCATATGTCACTGACCGTGACCAAATAATGTCACTAAGTGTGGTAAAGTGTGACAACTCACAACACGAGTCACAAATGGTCAGGGTGGAAGGTAATGGTTTGTGAATACTAGTTATCTACTAGCTAGTACAAATACCTTCAGTCTGTAGTGGCGCAATGTGGCTTCAATGCACAGTGACCAACCAAAGTATGCATATGTCACTGACCATGACGAAAGAATTTCACTTCATGTGGTCAATATTGAAAACGCACAACACCAGTCACAAATGGTCAGAGGGGAAAACAATGGATTGGGGACACTAGTTATCAACTAGCAAGTACAAAGACCTTTGATAAGTGGTGGCACGGTATGGCTACCATGCACAATGACCAACCAAAGTAGGCACATGTACTGCCTTTGACCAAAGAAATCCGCTGTGTGTGGTCAACGTTGACAACTCATAATACGAGTCACAAATGGTCAGAGGGGAAAACAATGGATTGGGGACACTAGTTATCAACTAGCAAGTACAAAGACCTTTGATAAGTGGTGGCACGGTATGGCTACCATGCACAATGACCAACCAAAGTAGGCACATGTACTGCCTTTGACCAAAGAAATCCGCTGTGTGTGGTCAACGTTGACAACTCATAATACGAGTCACAAATGGTCAGAGGGGAAAACAATGGATTGGGGACACTAGTTATCAACTAGCAAGTACAAAGACCTTTGATAAGTGGTGGCACGGTATGGCTACCATGCACAATGACCAACCAAAGTAGGCACATGTACTGCCTTTGACCAAAGAAATCCGCTGTGTGTGGTCAACGTTGACAACTCATAATACGAGTCACAAATGGTCAGAGGGGAAAACAATGGATTGGGGACACTAGTTATCAACTAGCAAGTACAAAGACCTTTGATAAGTGGTGGCACGGTATGGCTACCATGCACAATGACCGACCAAAGTAGGCATATGTACTGCCTTTGACCAGAGAAATCCACTGTGTGTGGTCAACGTTGACAACTCATAATACGAGTCACAAATGGTCAGAGGGGGAAACAATGGTTTGGGAATACTTGGGATTGACTAGCAAGTACAAAGACCTTTGATAAGTGGTGGCACGGTATGGCTACCATGCACGATGACCAACCAAAATATTCTTGTGTCATTGAATATCATAAAAAGAGTTTCACTGTGTCTTGTCAACTTTCCTTCTCACGGCTGGTCAATTGCAGCAATCGTTGATAGGTTATTCAAGGTCAAAGTTGCAAAATTCAGAACTTAGTCTGCATCAATTGTTTATGAATAAACTGAATTTGTTATCATTAATACCTTTGAAAACTACCCTATAATATTACACCCCCTTATTTTATACCCTTTACCCATAGGAACCCTTATAATGTCATGTGGACATCATATGAACACCATGTGAGTTGGCTTAGTGCTTATAGAGTTAGATTCTGGATCGATAGGTCCTGGGTTTGAATCCTCGTACGCGCAATATAAAATAGGCTCGCGACCTGGGGGGGAGGCGCGGCCGTGTTGCGATACCTCAACTCTACCTTCGAGCCTAAGCCGTGGGGGGGTAGGGGGGGTATCATAATGCGGTCGCAAATCTGTCCTCCAGGTCGTCCAAGGAACATCCCTCTAGGGTGGTGGGAGGGAGTATTCTAGTGAAGGCACCTACGCGTAACAAATAAACAGAAACCGACCTGGTGTCAAAGGGAGAAACCCTTTGCTATCTATTGACTAGCAAGTGCAAATACTTTCAACAAGTAGTGGAGCGGTGTGGCTACCATGTACAATGACCAACCAGATTAGGCATGTGCCACTTACCATGACCAAATAACTTTACTATGTGTAGTCAACATTGACAACCCATACTATGGGTCACAAATTGTCCGAGGGGGAAACAATGGGTTGGGAACACCAAGTATCACATAGCAAGCACAAGGGGCTACAATACGTTGTGGCACGGTGTGGAGACCATGCACGATGACCAACCAAAGTAGGCATATGTCACTGACCATGACCAAATAATATCACTAAGTGTGGTAAACTTTGACAACTCACAACACGAGTCACAAATGGTCAGGGTGGAAGGTAATGGTTTGTGAATACTAGTTATCTACTAGCAAGTACAAATACCATCAATATGTAGTGGCACAATGTGGCTTCAATGCACAGTGACCAACCAAAGTATGCATATGTCACTGACCATGACGAAAGAATTTCACTTCATGTGGTCAACGTTGAAAACGCATAACACGAGTCACAAATGGTCAGAGGGGAAAACAATGGNTCACTAAGTGTGGTAAACTTTGACAACTCACAACACGAGTCACAAATGGTCAGGGTGGAAGGTAATGGTTTGTGAATACTAGTTATCTACTAGCAAGTACAAATACCTTCAATATGTAGTGGCACAATGTGGCTTCAATGCACAGTGACCAACCAAAGTATGCATATGTCACTGACCATGACGAAAGAATTTCACTTCATGTGGTCAACGTTGAAAACGCATAACACGAGTCACAAATGGTCAGAGGGGAAAAAATGGGTTGGGAACACTAGTTATCAACTAGAAAGTACAAAGACCTTCAACAAGCAGTGGCACGGTATGGCTAGCGTGCATAGTGACCAACCAAAGGATGCATACGTCACTGACTACGGCGGAATAAGTCCACTATGTGTGGTCAACATTGACAACTCATAACACGAGTCACAAATGGTCAGAGGGAGTGAAATGGTTTGGGAAGCCAATGTATTGACTAGAAAGGACAAATAACTTCAATATGCAGTGGCACGGTGTGACTAATATGCACACCAAACAACCAAACTAGGCATATGTCACTGATCATGACCATAGAATTTCAATATGGGTGGTCAACGTTGACCAACCATAACACGAGTCACAAACAGTCAAGAAAGGAAACAATGCTATGAGAATATCGGTTCTCAACTACCAAGTACAACGACCTTCAGTCAGTAGTAGCACGGTGTGGCTACCATGCACAATGACCGACCAAAGGAGGTCTATGTACTGCCTTTGACCAAAGAAATCCGCTGTGTGTGGTCCACGTTGACAACTCATCATACGAGTCACAAATGGCCAGAAGGGGGAAACAATGGTTTTGGAACACCAAGTATCACATAGCAAGCAAAAGGGGCTTCAATACGTTGTGGCAGAGTGTGGAGACCATGCACGATGACCAACCAAAGTAGGCATATATCACTGACCATGACCAAATAATGTCACTAAGTGTGGTAAACTTTGACAACTCACAACACGAGTCACAAATGGTCAGAGGGGAAAACAATGGATTGGGAACACTAGTTATCAACTAGCACGTACAAAGACCTTCAACAAGCAGTGGCACGGTATGGCTAGCGTGCACAGTGACCAACCAAAGGATGCATACTTCACTGACTACGACCGAATAAGTCCACTATGTGTGGTTAACATTGACAACTCATAACGCCAGTCCCAAATGGTCAGAGGGAGAGACAATGGTTTGGGAAGCATATGTATTGACTAGAAAGGACAAAGAACTTCAATANCTTCAATACGTTGTGGCACAGTGTGGAGACCATGCACGATGACCAACCAAAGTAGGCATATATCACTGACCATGACCAAATAATGTCACTAAGTGTGGTAAACTTTGACAACTCACAACACGAGTCACAAATGGTCAGGGTTGAAGGTAATGGTTTGTGAATACTAGTTATCTACTAGCAAGTACAAATACCTTCAATCTGTAGTGGCACAATGTGGCTTCAATGCACAGTGACCAACCAAAGTATGCATATGTCACTCACCATGACGAAAGAATTTCACTTCATGTGGTCAACGTTCAAAACGCATAACACGAGTCACATATAGTCAGAGGGGAAAACAATGGGTTGGGAACACTAGTTATCAACTAGGAAGTACAAAGACCTTCAACAAGCAGTGGCACGGTATGGCTAGCGTGCACAGTGACCAACCAAAGGATGCATAGGTCACTAACTACGACCGAATAAGTCCACTATGTGTGGTCAACATTGACAACTCATAACACCAGTCACAAATGGTCAGAGGGAGAGAAAATGGTTTGGGAAGCCTATGTATTGAATAGAAAGGAAAAACAACGCCAATACATAGTGACACGGTGTGGCTAATATGCACACCAAACAACCAAACTAGGCATATGTCACTGATCATGACCAGAGAATTTCAATATGGGTGGTCAACGTTGACCAACCATAACACGAGTCACAAACGGTCAGGACAAGA
>SZWC01029414.1:0-16060 GCA_023375785.1 Penium margaritaceum | reverse complement strand
CAACTTTGGCACACCTCTGGCACAACTCTTGCACAACTCTGGCACATCCCTTGTCCAACTTTGGCACACCTCTGGCACAACTCTTGCACAACTCTGGAACATCTTTAGCACAACTCTGGCACAACTCTCGCACAACTCAGGCACATCTCTGGCACAACTATGGCACAAATCTGGCACATCTTCGGCACAACTCTGACAAAACGCTGGTACAACTCTGGAAAACGTATGGCACAACTCTTACACAACTCTGGCACAACTCTGGCAAACGTATGGCACAACTCTTACACAACTCTGGCACAATTTTGGCACAACTCTGGCACAACCTGGCACAACTCTGGCACAACTCTGGGACAACTCTGGCACGACTCTGGCACAACTCGAGCACAACTCTAGCACAACACTGGCAAAAACCTGGCACAACTCTGGCACCTCTCAAGCACAACTATGGGACAACTATACCACAACTTTGTCAAAACTCTGGCACAGCTCTGGAACATCTTTGGCACAACTCTGGCTTAACCCTCGCACAAATATGGCACAAATCTGGCACAACCCTGGCAAAAATCAAGCACGACTCTGGCAAAACTCTGGCACAACTCTGGCGCAACTTTGGCACACATCTGGCACAACTCTGGCACAACTCTGACACAGCTGTGGAACAACTCTGGGAAAACTCTGCCACAACTTTGGCACAACTCTGGCACCCCACTGACACAAGTCTGGCAAAAATCAGACACAACTATGGCACAACTCCGGCACAACTTTGGCATATCTCTGGCACGACTCTGAATCACCTCTCGCACAACTCTGGCATAACTCTGGCACAACTCTTGCACAACTCAGGCGCAACTCTGGCACAACTCTCTTACAACTTTGGAACAACTTTGGCACAACCGCGGCACAATTCCGGCACAACTCTGGTACAACCTTGGGACAACTCTGGCACAGGTCTGGCACACATACGGAACAACCCTGGTACAACTCTGGCTAAACTCTGGCACAACCCTGGTACAACTATGGCACAACTCTGGTACAATTGTGGCACAACTCTGGCAGAACTCGGGCACAACTCTGGCACAGTTCTAGCACAACTATGGCACGACTCTGGTACAACTCAAACACATCTCTGGCACAACTCTGGATAAACTCTGGTACAACTATGGCAGACCTCTGGCACAACCCTGCAACAACTCTGGCACAACTCTGGCACAACTATGGGAAAACTCTGGCACAACTCTGGCACAACTCTTGCACAACTCTGGCACATCTCTGGCACAACTATGGCACACCTCTGGCACAACCCTGCAACAACTCTGGCACAACTCTGGCACAACTATGGGAAAACTCTGGCACAACTCTGGCACAACTCTTGCACAACTCTGGCACATCTCTGGCACAACTCTGTCACAAATCGGGCATAAACGTGGCACAACTCTGGCACAACTCTGGCACAAATCGGGCATAACTATGTCAGAACTCTGGCACAACTCTTGTACAGTTCTGGCACAACTCTGGTACAAATCAAGCACATCTCTGGCACAAGTCTAGCATAACTCTGTTACAACTCTGGCACAAATCTGGAAAAACTGTGGCAAAACCATGGCTCAACTCTGGCATGACTTCGGCACAACTGTGGCACATCTCTGGCACAACTCTGGCACAACTTTGGCACAACTCTGTGACAACTCTGGCACAACTCTGGCACAACAATGGCACAACCCTGGAACATATTTAAGACAACTCTGGCACAACTCTGGCACAACACTGGCACATATCTGGCACAACTATGGCACAACTCTGGCACAACAATGGCACAACCCTGGAACATATTTAAGACAACTCTGGCACAACTCTGGCACAACACTGGCACATATCTGGCACAACTATGGCACAACTCTGGCACATCTCTGGCACAACTCTGGAAAAACGCTGTCACAACTCTGGCAGAACTCTTGCACAACTCTGGCACAACTCTGGCACAATTCTGATGCAATTCTGGTAGAACTCTGGCAAAACTCTGGCACACCTCTTGCACAACTCAGGCGCAACTCTGGCACAACTCTGGCAAAACTTTGGCACAGCTTCAGCACAACCGCAGCACAACTCCAGCAAAATTCTGGCACAACCCTGGCACAGTTCTGGCAAAGGTCTGGCACACATATGGCACAACTCTGGCACAACTCTGGCTAAATTCTGGCACATCTCTGGTACAACTGTGGCACAACTCTGGTACAACTGTGGCACAACTCTGGCAGAACAAGGGCACAACTCTGGCACATTTCTAGCACAACTATGGCACGACTCTGGTACACCTCAAGCACATCTCTGGCACAACTCTGGATAAACTCTGGCACAACTATGGCAGACCTCTGGCACAACCCTGGAACAACTCAGGCACAATTCTGGCACAACTTTGGGACAACTCTGGCACAACTCTGGCACAGCCTTGGAACAACTGTGGCACAACTCCGGCACAACTCTGGCACAATTCTGGCACAACTTTGGGACAACTCTGGCACAACTCTGGCACAGCCTTGGAACAACTGTGGCACAACTCCGGCACAACTCTTGCACAACTCTGGCACTTCTCTGGCACAAATCTGGCACAAATCGGGCACAACTCTGGCACAACTCTGGTACAACTCTGGCACAACTGTGGCACAACTCTGGCACAACTCTAGCATAACTCTGTTACAACTCTGGCACAACTCTGGAGAAACTGTGGCAAAACTATGGCACAACTCTGGCATGCCTTCGGCACAACTGTGGCACAATTCCGGCACAACTCTGGCAACACTCTGGCACAACTCTGGCACAACTCTGGCATAACTCAAGCACAACTTCGGCACAACCCTGGAACATCTTTAAGACAACACTGGCACAACTCTGGCACATATCTAGCACAAGTATGGCAGAACTCTGGCACATCTCTGGCAAAACTCTGGCAAAACGCTGTCACAACCCTGGCAGAACTGTTGCACAACTCTGGCACAACTCTGGCACAATTCTGGCACAACTCTAACACAATTCTGGCAGAATTTTGGCACAACGTTGGCACAACTCTGGCACATATCTGTAGCAACTCTGAATCACCTCTGGCACAACTCTGGCACAACTCAGGCACAACTCTGATACATCCCTGGCACAAATCTGGCACAACTCTGGGACAACTCTGGCACGACTCTGGCAAAACTCGAGCACAACTCAAGCACAACTCTGGCACAAGACTTGCAAAAACCTGGCACAACTCTGGCACAACTCAAGCACAACTATGGCACAACTTTGTCCCAACTCTGGCACAACTCTTGCACAACTAAGGCACAACTCTGCCAGAACTCTGGCACAACTCTGGAACATTTTTGGCACAACTCTGGCACAACTCTGGCCCAACTCTGGCACAACTCTTGCACAACTAAGGCACAACTCTGCCAGAACTCTGGCACAACTCTGGAACATTTTTGGCACAACTCTGGCACAACTCTGGCACAACTCTGGCACAACTCTGGCACAATTCTGGCACAACTCTGGCAAATGGCTGGCACAATTCTGGCACAAATCTTGCACAACTCTGGCACAACCCTTGCACAAAAATGGCACAAGTTTTGCACAACCCTGGCAAAAATCTAGCTTGACTCTAGCTAAACTCTGGCACAACTCTGGCACAACTCTGCCACTCCTCTGGCACAACTCTGGAAGAACACTGGCACAATGGTGGCACACCTCTGGGTCAACTCTGGCACAACTCTGGCACAACTCTGGCACAAATCGGGCACAACTATGGCACAACTCTGGCACAACTCTGGCACATTTCTGGCACAACTATGGCACAACTCTGGCACTACTCTGGCACATCTCTCGCAGAACTCTGGCATAACTCTGACAAAACTCTGGCACAACTCTGGCACAATGCTGGCACAACTCTGGCACAACTATGGCACAACTCTGGCACAACTCTGGCACATCTATGGCACAACTCTGGCACAACTCTGGCACAACTCCGGCACAAATCTGGTAGAAGTCTGGCACATGTCTGGCACAACTCTGGCACAAATCTGGCACAACACTGGCAGAACTTTGGCAAAACTCTGGCACAACTCTGGCACAACTTTTGCACAACCCTGGCACAGCTATGGCATGTCGCTGGCACAACTCTGAATCACCTATGGCACAACTCTGGCACAACTCTTACACAACTGTGGCACAACACTGGCACAACCCTGGCACAACTATGACACAACTCTGGCACAACTCTGGCACAAGTCTGGCACAACTTAAGCACACATCTGCCAGAACTCTGGCAAAAACCTGGCACAACTCTGGCACAATGAAAGCACAGCTATTGCACAACTCTGGCACAACTCTGGCACAACCCTGGCACAACTATGGCACAACTCTGGCCCAACTGTGGCACGACTCTGGCACAACTCGAGCACAACCCTGGCAAAACACTGGAAAAAACCTGGCAAAACTATGGCACAANTAAAGCACAACTATGGGACAACTTTTGCACAACTCTGTCACAAATCTGGCACAA
The DNA here is from genome assembly GCA_023375785.1 of Penium margaritaceum. Classification (NCBI taxonomy): domain Eukaryota; kingdom Viridiplantae; phylum Streptophyta; class Zygnematophyceae; order Desmidiales; family Peniaceae; genus Penium; species Penium margaritaceum. The sequence goes on along the minus strand of SZWC01029414.1, from coordinate 11,526 downwards.
CTCTTACCCAACTCTGGCACAACTCTGGCACAGCTCTAGCACAACTCTGGCACAACTCTGGCACAACTCTTGCAAAACCCTGGCAGAATTCTGGCACAAATCTGGCACTTCTCTGGCACAACTTTCGCACAAACATGGCACAAATCTGGCACAACCCTGGCATAAATCTGGCATGACTCTGGAACAACTCTGGCAGAACTCTGGCATACCTCTGGTACAACTCTGGCACAACTCTGGCATGACTCTGGTAGAACTCTGGCTAAACTCTGGGACAACTTTGGCACAACTCTGGCACAAATATGGCACAACTCTGGCACAACTCCGGCATGGTTCTGGCACAACTCTGGCACAAATATGGCACAACTCTGGCACAACTCCGGCACATCTCTGGCACAGCTCTGGCATTACTCTGACACAACTCTTACACAACTCTGGCACAACTCTGGAAAAACTCTGGCACAACCTTGGCACAAATTCAGCACAACTGTGGCACAATTCCGGCAAAACTCTGGCACAACTCTGGCACAACTCTGGAAAATCCTTGGCACAACTCTGGCTCAACTCTGGCACATCTCTGGCACAACTCTGGCACATCTTTAGCACAACACTTGCAAAACGCTGGCACAACTCTGGCACAAATCTGGCACAACTCTGGCACAACTCTCGCACAAACATGGCAAAAATCTGGCACAACCCTGGCATAAATCTGGCATGACTCTGTCACAACTCTGGCACAACTCTGGCACAACTCTGGTACACCGCTGGCACATCTCTGGCAAAATTCTGGCACAGCTGTGGCAGAACTATGGGACAAATGTGGCACAACTCTGGCACAACTCTGGAACAACTCTGGCACAACTCAGGCACAAATTGGGCACAACTATGGCACAACTCTGGCACAACTCTGGCACAGTTCTGGCACAGCTATGGCACAACCCTGGCACAGCTTTGGCACAACTCTGGCACATATCTGGCACAACCTTGGCACAACTCTGGCACAACTCTGGCACAACTCTGGCTCAACTCTGACACAACTCTGGAACAACTCTGGCACAACTCTGGCACACCTCTGGCACAACCCTGGCACAACTCTGGCACATCTCTGGCACAACTATGGCCCAACCCTCCCACAACTCTGGCACAACTGTTGAATACTTCCGGCACAACTACGGCACAACTCTGGCACAACACTGGAACAGCCCTGGCACAACTCTGGCACAACTCTGGCACACCTCTGGCACAACCCTGGCACAACTCTGGCACATCTCTGGCACAACTATGGCCCAACCCTCCCACAACTCTGGCACAACTGTTGAATACTTCCGGCACAACTACGGCACAACTCTGGCACAACACTGGAACAGCCCTGGCACAACTCTGGCACAACTCTGGCACACCTCTGGCACAACCCTGGCACAACTCTGGCACATCTCTGGCACAACTATGGCCCAACCCTCCCACAACTCTGGCACAACTGTTGAATACTTCCGGCACAACTACGGCACAACTCTGGCACAACACTGGAACAGCCCTGGCACAACTCTGGCACAACTCTGGCACACCTCTGGCACAACCCTGGCACAACTCTGGCACATCTCTGGCACAACTATGGCCCAACCCTCCCACAACTCTGGCACAACTGTTGAATACTTCCGGCACAACTACGGCACAACTCTGGCACAACACTGGAACAGCCCTGGCACAACTCTGGCACAACTCTGGCACACCTCTGGCACAACCCTGGCACAACTCTGGCACATCTCTGGCACAACTATGGCCCAACCCTCCCACAACTCTGGCACAACTGTTGAATACTTCCGGCACAACTACGGCACAACTCTGGCACAACACTGGAACAGCCCTGGCACAACTCTGGCACAACTCTGGCACACCTCTGGCACAACCCTGGCACAACTCTGGCACATCTCTGGCACAACTATGGCCCAACCCTCCCACAACTCTGGCACAACTGTTGAATACTTCCGGCACAACTACGGCACAACTCTGGCACAACACTGGAACAGCCCTGGCACAACTCTGGCACAACTCTGGCACACCTCTGGCACAACCCTGGCACAACTCTGGCACATCTCTGGCACAACTATGGCCCAACCCTCCCACAACTCTGGCACAACTGTTGAATACTTCCGGCACAACTACGGCACAACTCTGGCACAACACTGGAACAGCCCTGGCACAACTCTGGCACAACTCTGGCACACCTCTGGCACAACCCTGGCACAACTCTGGCACATCTCTGGCACAACTATGGCCCAACCCTCCCACAACTCTGGCACAACTGTTGAATACTTCCGGCACAACTACGGCACAACTCTGGCACAACACTGGAACAGCCCTGGCACAACTCTGGCACAACTCTGGCACACCTCTGGCACAACCCTGGCACAACTCTGGCACATCTCTGGCACAACTATGGCCCAACCCTCCCACAACTCTGGCACAACTGTTGAATACTTCCGGCACAACTACGGCACAACTCTGGCACAACACTGGAACAGCCCTGGCACAACTCTGGCACAACTCTGGCACACCTCTGGCACAACCCTGGCACAACTCTGGCACATCTCTGGCACAACTATGGCCCAACCCTCCCACAACTCTGGCACAACTGTTGAATACTTCCGGCACAACTACGGCACAACTCTGGCACAACACTGGAACAGCCCTGGCACAACTCTGGCACAACTCTGGCACACCTCTGGCACAACCCTGGCACAACTCTGGCACATCTCTGGCACAACTATGGCCCAACCCTCCCACAACTCTGGCACAACTGTTGAATACTTCCGGCACAACTACGGCACAACTCTGGCACAACACTGGAACAGCCCTGGCACAACTCTGGCACAACTCTGGCACACCTCTGGCACAACCCTGGCACAACTCTGGCACATCTCTGGCACAACTATGGCCCAACCCTCCCACAACTCTGGCACAACTGTTGAATACTTCCGGCACAACTACGGCACAACTCTGGCACAACACTGGAACAGCCCTGGCACAACTCTGGCACAACTCTGGCTCAACTCTGGCACAACTCTGGCACAAATCTGGCACAACTATGGCACAACTATGGCACATCTCTGGCACAACTATTGCCCAACCCTGCCACAACTCTGGCACAACTGTTGCATACTTCCGGCACAAATATGGCACAACTCTGGCACAACACTGGAACAGCCCTGGCACAACTCTGGCACAACTCTGGCACAACACTGACACAACTCTGGCACGACTCTGGAAAAACTTTGGCACATATCTGGCACAACTCTGAATCACCTCTGGCACAACTCCGGCACAACTCTGGCACAACTCTGGAACAAATGTTGCATAACTCCGGCACAAATATGGCACAACTCTGGCACAACACTGGAACAGCCCTGGCACAACTCTGGTACAACTCTGGCAAAACTTTGGCACAACTCTGGCACTTCTCTGGCACAACTCTGGCACAACTCTTGCACAACTCTGGCTCAACCCTGGCACAACCCTGGTACAACATTGGCATAACTGTGGCATAATTCCGGCACAACTATGGCACAAGTCTAGCACAAATCTGGCACAACTCTTGCAAAAGTCTGCCACAACTCTGGCAGAACTCTGGCACGACTTTGGCACAACTCTCGCACAACTCTTGTAAAACTGAGGCACAACTATGGCAGAACTCTGGCACAACCCTGGCACAACTCTGGGACAACTCTGGCACAACTCTGGGACAACTTTGGCACAACTCTGGCACAAGTCTGGCACGACTTTGGCACAACTCTCGCACAACTCTCGTAAAACTGAGGCACAACTCTGGCAGAACTCTCGCACCACTCCCACACAATTCTGTCACAACTCTGGCACGACGCTGGCACAACTCTGGCACATCTCTGGCACGACTCTGGCACAAGTCTGGCACGACTTTGGCACAACTCTCGCACAACTCTCGTAAAACTGAGGCACAACTCTGGCAGAACTCTCGCACCACTCCCACACAATTCTGTCACAACTCTGGCACGACGCTGGCACAACTCTGGCACATCTCTGGCACGACTCTGGCACAAGTCTGGCACGACTTTGGCACAACTCTCGCACAACTCTCGTAAAACTGAGGCACAACTCTGGCAGAACTCTCGCACCACTCCCACACAATTCTGTCACAACTCTGGCACGACGCTGGCACAACTCTGGCACATCTCTGGCACGACTCTGGCACAAGTCTGGCACGACTTTGGCACAACTCTCGCACAACTCTCGTAAAACTGAGGCACAACTCTGGCAGAACTCTCGCACCACTCCCACACAATTCTGTCACAACTCTGGCACGACGCTGGCACAACTCTGGCACATCTCTGGCACGACTCTGGCACAAGTCTGGCACGACTTTGGCACAACTCTCGCACAACTCTCGTAAAACTGAGGCACAACTCTGGCAGAACTCTCGCACCACTCCCACACAATTCTGTCACAACTCTGGCACGACGCTGGCACAACTCTGGCACATCTCTGGCACGACTCTGGCACAAGTCTGGCACGACTTTGGCACAACTCTCGCACAACTCTCGTAAAACTGAGGCACAACTCTGGCAGAACTCTCGCACCACTCCCACACAATTCTGTCACAACTCTGGCACGACGCTGGCACAACTCTGGCACATCTCTGGCACAATTCTGGCACAGCTCTGGCACATCTCTGGGACAACTCTGGCACAGCTCTGGGACAACTTTGGCACAACTCTTGCGCAACTCTGGCACAACTCTGACACAAATTTGGCAAATCTCTGGCACAACTTCGGCACAACTGTGGCATAATTCCAGCACAATCATGGCACGACTCTGGCACAACTCTGGTACAACTCTGGCATAACTCTGGCACAACTCTGGCACAACTCTGACACAAATATGGACTAACTCTTGCACGACTCTGGCACAACTATGGCAGAACTCTGTCACAACACTGGCACATCTCTGGCACAACTCTGGCACAACTCTGGGACAACTCTGGCACAACTCTGGCACAGCTCTGGCACAACTCTGTGACAACTGTGGCACAACCGTGGCGCAACTCTGGCATAGCTTTTGGCACATCTCTGGCAGACCTGTGGCAAGACTCTTGCACAACCCTGGCACATCTGTGGCATACCTCTGGCACAACTCTTGCACAACCCTTGCAAGACTCTGGCACAACTCTGGAACAACACTGGCACAACTCTGGCAGAACTCTGGCACAACTCTGGCACAACCTTGGCACAACTCTGGCACAACTCTGGCACAACAGTGGGACAACTCTGGCACAACTCTGGCACAACTCTGGTACAAATCTGGCACAACTCTGGCACACGTCTGGCACAGGTCTGGCACATATACGGCACAACTCTGGCACAACACTGGCACAACTATAGCAAAACTCTGGCAAAACTCTGGCACATCTCTAACACAACCCTGGCACCACTATGAAACATCTCTGGCACAACTCAGGCACAACTCTGGCACATCTATGGCACACCTCTGGCACGACTCTTGCACAAATCTTGCACAACTCTGTTACAACTCTGGCACGACTCTGGCACAACTCTTGCAAAACCCTGGGACAGGTCTGGCACAAAGTTGGCACAACTCAAGCACAACACTGGCAAAACTCTGGCACAACTCAGGCACAACGCTGGCACAACTCTAGTACATATCTGGCACAACTCTGGCACATATCTGGCACAACTCTGGCACAACTCCAGAACATCCATGGCACAACTCTGGCACAACTCTGGCACAACCCTGGCACGAATTTGGCACAACATTGGCAGAATTCCAACACAAACATGGCACACCTCTGGCACAACTCTAGGACAACACTGGCACAGCTCTCGCACAAGTCTTGCACAACTCTAGCAAAATTCTCGCTCAACTATGGCAGAACTCTGGGACAACTCTGGCACAACTCTGGGACAACTCTGGCACAACTCTGGGACAACTCTTGCACTACTCTGGTACAACCTTGGTGCAACACTGGCACGATTCCGGCACAGCTCTGGCACAACTCTCCCACAATTCTGGCACAACTCTGGAACAACTCTGGCACAACTCTGGCACAACTCTGGCACAACTCTGGCACAACTCTGGCACAACTCTGGCACAACTCTGGCAGAACTCTGGCACAACTCTGGCACAACTCTAGCACAACTCTGCCACAACTCTGGCACTACTCTGGCACAACTCTGGCACAACTCTAGCACAACTCTGCCACAACTCTGGCACTACTCTGGCACAACTCTGGCACAACTCTAGCACAACTCTGCCACAACTCTGGCACTACTCTGGCACAACTCTGGCACAACTCTAGCACAACTCTGCCACAACTCTGGCACTACTCTGGCACAACTCTGGCACAACTCTAGCACAACTCTGCCACAACTCTGGCACTACTCTGGCACAACTCTGGCACAACTCTAGCACAACTCTGCCACAACTCTGGCACTACTCTGGCACAACTCTGGCACAACTCTAGCACAACTCTGCCACAACTCTGGCACTACTCTGGCACAACTCTGGCACAACTCTAGCACAACTCTGCCACAACTCTGGCACTACTCTGGCACAACTCTGGCACAACTCTAGCACAACTCTGCCACAACTCTGGCACTACTCTGGCACAACTCTGGCACAACTCTAGCACAACTCTGCCACAACTCTGGCACTACTCTGGCACAACTCTGGCACAACTCTAGCACAACTCTGCCACAACTCTGGCACTACTCTGGCACAACTCTGGCACAACTCTAGCACAACTCTGCCACAACTCTGGCACTACTCTGGCACAACTCTGGCACAACTCTAGCACAACTCTGCCACAACTCTGGCACTACTCTGGCACAACTCTGGCACAACTCTAGCACAACTCTGCCACAACTCTGGCACTACTCTGGCACAACTCTGGCACAACTCTAGCACAACTCTGCCACAACTCTGGCACTACTCTGGCACAACTCTGGCACAACTCTAGCACAACTCTGCCACAACTCTGGCACTACTCTGGCACAACTCTGGCACAACTCTAGCACAACTCTGCCACAACTCTGGCACTACTCTGGCACAACTCTGGCACAACTCTAGCACAACTCTGCCACAACTCTGGCACTACTCTGGCACAACTCTGGCACAACTCTAGCACAACTCTGCCACAACTCTGGCACTACTCTGGCACAACTCTGGCACAACTCTAGCACAACTCTGCCACAACTCTGGCACTACTCTGGCACAACTCTGGCACAACTCTAGCACAACTCTGCCACAACTCTGGCACTACTCTGGCACAACTCTGGCACAACTCTAGCACAACTCTGCCACAACTCTGGCACTACTCTGGCACAACTCTGGCACAACTCTAGCACAACTCTGCCACAACTCTGGCACTACTCTGGCACAACTCTGGCACAACTCTAGCACAACTCTGCCACAACTCTGGCACTACTCTGGCACAACTCTGGCACAACTCTAGCACAACTCTGCCACAACTCTGGCACTACTCTGGCACAACTCTGGCACAACTCTAGCACAACTCTGCCACAACTCTGGCACTACTCTGGCACAACTCTGGCACAACTCTAGCACAACTCTGCCACAACTCTGGCACTACTCTGGCACAACTCTGGCACAACTCTAGCACAACTCTGCCACAACTCTGGCACTACTCTGGCACAACTCTGGCACAACTCTAGCACAACTCTGCCACAACTCTGGCACTACTCTGGCACAACTCTGGCACAACTCTAGCACAACTCTGCCACAACTCTGGCACTACTCTGGCACAACTCTGGCACAACTCTAGCACAACTCTGCCACAACTCTGGCACTACTCTGGCACAACTCTGGCACAACTCTAGCACAACTCTGCCACAACTCTGGCACTACTCTGGCACAACTCTGGCACAACTCTAGCACAACTCTGCCACAACTCTGGCACTACTCTGGCACAACTCTGGCACAACTCTAGCACAACTCTGCCACAACTCTGGCACTACTCTGGCACAACTCTGGCACAACTCTAGCACAACTCTGCCACAACTCTGGCACTACTCTGGCACAACTCTGGCACAACTCTAGCACAACTCTGCCACAACTCTGGCACTACTCTGGCACAACTCTGGCACAACTCTAGCACAACTCTGCCACAACTCTGGCACTACTCTGGCACAACTCTGGCACAACTCTAGCACAACTCTGCCACAACTCTGGCACTACTCTGGCACAACTCTGGCACAACTCTAGCACAACTCTGCCACAACTCTGGCACTACTCTGGCACAACTCTGGCACAACTCTAGCACAACTCTGCCACAACTCTGGCACTACTCTGGCACAACTCTGGCACAACTCTAGCACAACTCTGCCACAACTCTGGCACTACTCTGGCACAACTCTGGCACAACTCTAGCACAACTCTGCCACAACTCTGGCACTACTCTGGCACAACTCTGGCACAACTCTAGCACAACTCTGCCACAACTCTGGCACTACTCTGGCACAACTCTGGCACAACTCTAGCACAACTCTGCCACAACTCTGGCACTACTCTGGCACAACTCTGGCACAACTCTAGCACAACTCTGCCACAACTCTGGCACTACTCTGGCACAACTCTGGCACAACTCTAGCACAACTCTGCCACAACTCTGGCACTACTCTGGCACAACTCTGGCACAACTCTAGCACAACTCTGCCACAACTCTGGCACTACTCTGGCACAACTCTGGCACAACTCTAGCACAACTCTGCCACAACTCTGGCACTACTCTGGCACAACTCTGGCACAACTCTAGCACAACTCTGCCACAACTCTGGCACTACTCTGGCACAACTCTGGCACAACTCTAGCACAACTCTGCCACAACTCTGGCACTACTCTGGCACAACTCTGGCACAACTCTAGCACAACTCTGCCACAACTCTGGCACTACTCTGGCACAACTCTGGCACAACTCTAGCACAACTCTGCCACAACTCTGGCACTACTCTGGCACAACTCTGGCACAACTCTAGCACAACTCTGCCACAACTCTGGCACTACTCTGGCACAACTCTGGCACAACTCTAGCACAACTCTGCCACAACTCTGGCACTACTCTGGCACAACTCTGGCACAACTCTAGCACAACTCTGCCACAACTCTGGCACTACTCTGGCACAACTCTGGCACAACTCTAGCACAACTCTGCCACAACTCTGGCACTACTCTGGCACAACTCTGGCACAACTCTAGCACAACTCTGCCACAACTCTGGCACTACTCTGGCACAACTCTGGCACAACTCTAGCACAACTCTGCCACAACTCTGGCACTACTCTGGCACAACTCTGGCACAACTCTAGCACAACTCTGCCACAACTCTGGCACTACTCTGGCACAACTCTGGCACAACTCTAGCACAACTCTGCCACAACTCTGGCACTACTCTGGCACAACTCTGGCACAACTCTAGCACAACTCTGCCACAACTCTGGCACTACTCTGGCACAACTCTGGCACAACTCTAGCACAACTCTGCCACAACTCTGGCACTACTCTGGCACAACTCTGGCACAACTCTAGCACAACTCTGCCACAACTCTGGCACTACTCTGGCACAACTCTGGCACAACTCTAGCACAACTCTGCCACAACTCTGGCACTACTCTGGCACAACTCTGGCACAACTCTAGCACAACTCTGCCACAACTCTGGCACTACTCTGGCACAACTCTGGCACAACTCTAGCACAACTCTGCCACAACTCTGGCACTACTCTGGCACAACTCTGGCACAACTCTAGCACAACTCTGCCACAACTCTGGCACTACTCTGGCACAACTCTGGCACAACTCTAGCACAACTCTGCCACAACTCTGGCACTACTCTGGCACAACTCTGGCACAACTCTAGCACAACTCTGCCACAACTCTGGCACTACTCTGGCACAACTCTGGCACAACTCTAGCACAACTCTGCCACAACTCTGGCACTACTCTGGCACAACTCTGGCACAACTCTAGCACAACTCTGCCACAACTCTGGCACTACTCTGGCACAACTCTGGCACAACTCTAGCACAACTCTGCCACAACTCTGGCACTACTCTGGCACAACTCTGGCACAACTCTAGCACAACTCTGCCACAACTCTGGCACTACTCTGGCACAACTCTGGCACAACTCTAGCACAACTCTGCCACAACTCTGGCACTACTCTGGCACAACTCTGGCACAACTCTCGCACAACTCTGGCACAACTCTGGCACACCCCTGGCAAAACTCTGGAACATCTCTGGCACAACTCTGGCACAACTCGGGCACAACTCTGGCACAACTCTGACACAACTTTGGCACAACCCTGGCACAACTTCGGCACAACTGTGGCATATCTCTGGCACAAGTATGGCAAAACTCTGGCACAACTCTGGCACAACTCTGGTACAACTCTGGCACAACTCTGGCACAACTCTGGCACAACTCCGGATCAACTCTGGCACAACTCTGGCACAACGCTGGCACAAGTTTGGCACAACTGTGGCACAACCCTGGCACAACTCTGGCACATCTCTGGCACAACTCTGGCACAACTCTGGCACATCTCTGGCACAACCCTGGCACAACTTCGGCACAACTGTGGCACAACCCTGGCACAACTCTGGCACATCTCTGGCACAACTCTGGCACAACTCTGGCACAACCTTGGCACATCTGTGGCACAACACTGGCACAACTCTGGCACAATTATGGAAGACCTCTAGCACAACCCTGGGACAACTCTGGCAGAGCTCTGGCTGAACTTTGGGACAATTCTGGCACATCTCTGGCACAACCCTGGCACAACTGTGGCGCAATTCCAACACAACTCTGGCACAATAATGGCACAACTCTGGCACAACTTTCTCACAACTCTGGCACAACTCTAGCACATATATGGTACAACTCTGGCAAGACTCTTGCACAACTCTGGCACAACTCTGTAACAACTCTCGCACAACATTGGCACACTTGTGGCATAATTCCGGCATAAATATGGCACAACTCTGGCACAACTCTGGCACAACTCTGGCACGACTATGGCACAACGTTGGCACAACTCTTGCACAACTCTGGCACAACCCTGGCACATCTCTGGCACAACTCTGGCAGAACTCTGGCATTACTCTGGCACAACTCTGGCACAACTCTGGCACGACTCTGGCACAACGCTGGCACAACTCTTGCACAACTCTGGCACAACACTGGCACATCTCTGGCACATCTCTGGCACACCTCTGGCTGAGCTCTGGCACAACTATGGCACAACTCCAGCACAACCCTGGCAGAACATTGGCACAACTATGGCATTATTCCTGCACAAATATGGAATAACTATGGCACAACTCTGGCAAAACACTGGCACAACTCTGGCACAACTCTGGCACCATTCTGGCACAACTCTGGCACAACTCTGGCACAACTGTGGCACGACTCTTGCACATATATGGCACAAATCGGGCACAACTATGGAAAAACTCTGGCA
>SZWC01029412.1:2954-16596 GCA_023375785.1 Penium margaritaceum | reverse complement strand
TCGAGCTCATCTTGTGCAAACTTGCACTTGCTCACTTTCGCATAGAACTTCTGTTCCCGAAGGATTGCGAGAACTTCGCGCAGATGTTCTATGTGCTCTTCCATTGATTTGGAGAAAACCAGGATGTCATCCAGGTAAACCAAGACAAACTGTCCGAGTTGCTTGGCGAACGTTCGGTTCATTTCTCCTTGGAAAGTTGCCGGGGCATTTGTAAGCCCGAAGCATAACACTCGGAACTGGTAGTGTCCCATGTGCGTTCGAAACGCGGTTTTGGGCACATCATCTTCCGTGATGCGGATTTGATGGTACCCTTGAGACAAATCCAAGGACAAAAATACTTTTGTGCCTTGGAGTTGGTCAAAAAGGTCCTCAATCCGCGGTAAGGGGAATCGATTTTTCAACGTCAGCTTGTTCAACGCCCGATAATCCATGCACATGCGTAAACCACCGTCCTTTTTGTTCACAAAAAGGATCGGCGCACCGTACGGCAAGCTACTTGGCTCGATCCATCCTTTTGCAAGGTACTCTTTGATTTGGCGTTTGGCCTCTCGCCTTTCTGCTGGACTAAGGCGATACATGGGTCTAAACGGAGGAGTTGCCTCCGGTTGCAGCGGAATCGTGTGGCCCATGTGTCTTTCTGGTGGAAGCCCAGTCGGTGGGTCTTGGAATACATCCGAGAACTCCGCCAATAGAGATCTGATCTCTTGTGGAGTGTCTTCCGTCACGTCGTCCTACACTTTCTGCAGCTAAGCCAAGAAGTATCGACAACCTTGTCGAATACGTTTCTTGACCTGCATTGCAGACAAGCTGGCATGGACTTTGAGTCGGGTCGGTGATGATTCCGTACTCGGAATCAATGTAAAGCGGCGTTGTCCTTTCCGGAGGATCAAACGATTTGATTCAAAGCACATTAGAGCCTTGTTGTCACGAAGCCAGGGATCGCCTAGCACCACGTTGAACGGGTCAAGAAGGTTGAGTACCTTCAACGTGACACTCTGTGTGTACCCTTGAATACAAATTTTTGCTTTACAAGTACCGGTCACGGGTACCGTACGGTTTTCACCGACAACAACTGCGTCATTCGATGGTTCGTACTTCAGGCCAACCTGTCGGGTAAAGCCAAGGCTAACAAAAGAGTCGTCCCCTCCAGTGTCAGCCAGTACGTTCACGGGAGCACCAGCTAGGTGTCCTTTGAACTGCATCGTCATGTTGCCTCCACTCTTCCGAGTGAACAGACTTGACGACGGTAAGCCGAGTTTGTGATGAACACGGAATTTGTACGACGGGCGTCACAACTCCCATGATTCACCCACTCGAGTCCACATCTTGTGGGCACGTGTGAATTCGGCCAGCACCTTCCAGTCTTTGAATTTCACTGGGTCAAAATCGTCGACTAAAGGTACTGCAAATGTGATTGAACTCATCGCTTGGAGGGCGTTTGTTTCAATCACCATGTTCCACAACTCTTGCACAGTGGTTGGTGTCACCACCACTAAGCAGGTTCGGTCATGCATCTCGTCTGGTGATGCAAGATTGAGTGGGCAATGTCGATCAGCAAGTGCAGAATGAGGTTCAATGAGAGGGGAGAAAACAACAGAGAAATTTGAACTCGTCAAAAACTCAAATTGTTTAACATCCTCGTCTGAAAACATGAACTCACACTCGTGATCCACTTTTACCCCTCAGTGGTCCACACTGACATCACTCAAGGGTGGGGAAAACCCGTCCCACGGCCCTGTCCATTACCACGGCCGGGCCCATTGCCGCGACCACGACCCTGTCCACGGCCTTGTCCGTGGCCTCCTGTTGCACCATCCCCACGAGGTGCTGCTGCTGCAGCTAACGCCGCGGCCTCTTGTCCACCACCAGCAGCCTCAGGGCACTGAGCCCTAAAGTGGCCCGGCTGCATGCAGTTGTGGCAGAGCCCTTCGCGGAAGGCTACGTTGTGACGCTCACGCGCCGCCTGCAGCTCGTCATTCTCACGGCTGCGATTGTTGTTGGGACCCTTGTATCCACCAGCCTTCTTGGCCGGAGGGTTTGTAGGCTGCTTGCCCTTGGTTCCGCCCCGCTGTCCCGCTGACCCACCAGCCCCTGCAGCGTCCACGCGCATGTCACGCCCCTGATGTGCACGCGCGTTCGGCCGTGCATCAGAGTAGTGTTTTGGGTTCGCCGAATACACTTCGCTCATGTAGTCGCGCAACGCCCTCCAGCTTGTCCAAGCTTGGCCAGTGGCTGTCGTGGTGGTCTTGTCCTTCAGCTTCTCGCTTGCGAGACCATCACGCAAGTACTCCAGCAGCATGCACTCTGGGTACTTGAACGTCTGAGTCCCATCGCCCTCGGTGAAGCTTTCGGCTTCCTCCACGAGTGCGGTGAACTCGCTCAAGTAGGATTCGAGCGAGCTGCCCAGCTGCCTCAAGTCCTTGATCTTGTGGAAGGCGCGTTGGGCCTCTTCACGTTGGGTGCACTTCTTGCGCATGATCGCGCAGAAATTCTCCTACGGCATGGGTTGCCACTCGAGGTGCGGCTGCTGCGCAGTCCACTCCTTGACCACGTACTTGAAGAGTTTGTCTTCAAGCCGCGTCGTGGCAAGGTCGCCCCACTGACTGAGTGGAGCCTTGTGGACACATAGGACGTGCTCCATGCGGTTCAGCCAGTCGGTCAGCTTCACGCCCTTCCGGAAGATCTCCACACTGTGGAGGAGAAACATGTTCATGACCGACCCCAAAGTCGTCGAGGTAGGCAAGTCGTCGCTGCCGCCGGCAGTGGCCTCCGCAGCTGCGGCACGCTGCACTTGCTGCTGCATCCGTACCTGGGTCACGCTCTACAATGCCTTGTCGAGGTCATTGCATAGGCGGCTTGCCTCATGGGCGGCCAGGCGCTGCAGCTGACGATCACGGTCAAGGTCCGTGATGCTCTGCCCGACGTGGGCCAGCAGGTTGGCAAACGCGAACTTGAGCTCTGATGTTGTCAGAGCATCGGCGATAGCCTCCAGGGCCTCGCGTTGTCCTTGCACCCTTACCCACTGCAAGAGGGTACGGTTCGCGTATACGCCTCCAAGGAGTCCCACCTTTCGGAGGAGACTGTCGTCGGCGACGACGCTCGAGTGGGTGCTGCCTTGCCCCGTTGTGGCCGCATCGTAGGAAGGAGGATCCGCCCCCATTCCTCCGAGTGGCGCTGTATCTCCACCACCGGTGGTGATCTTGAGTCGGCCTGCGGCCTCGGCAGCAAACTCCGCGAGCCTACGACGGTCATCGCGAATTGCCTTCGCGGCAACGTCGTCCGGCTCGTTCTCGCGGGAACTTCCCGTGTGGCTGCTCTCAACGCCCTTGCTGCTTTCGACAGTCTCGCTGCCGTCGGCAGCTTCAGGCGATGCGGCGAGCGTCTTGCCCTCCTCGGGCAATCGGCTCGAGTTCGTCGCACGACGATGGCGATGGTCGCGATCCTCGTCGCCTTCGCCATCCTCGACGTCGTGCTCGTCGTCGGGGTCCTCCTCCGGAAGATCCTCCTCCATCGCGTCGTCCGTCGCATGGGGGTCGCCCATGTGCGCGTCGACGTGCTCATCAAGCACCTTTGCGGCCACCGCACGCTTCTCGGTGTCGCCGAGGTTGGCGTCGGTTGCCTTAGGCGGTAGGGTTGCCCTTGGCGGCACGGTTGCCTTTGGGTTGGCAACCGTGCTCGCGGCGGCGACTCCCAAAACTTGGAGTCCGCCGAGAGCTCGTGGTGACGCCGTCACCACCTTGCCCTTGTTGGTCTTAGACGGTCCGGCACTTGCCATCCCGTCGCTCGTGCAACTAGCACGTGAAGGTTGTTGTGAGGATCACTCCACAACGAGGAGGAATCGCCTCCTAAGACGTTGCTCTCACGATCGGTGAGGCAATTTCAATATGTATTTCTATTTTCCTAGGCCGCCACGTCGGCACAAGGTCGTGGATTTTGGAACTAGACTTCCTAAGCCGTGACTCACGGCGATTGGCAAGCACTAGTACCTAGGAAAACAGAAAACTACAATACAAGGAATTGACAAGAAGTGTGAGTACCGCTCNAGCTTCTTGTCTTCTTCTTGTCTTCTTGTCTTCCTTGGCCTCCTCTTGAGTCTTCTTTGCGCGTCTTGCGCCCCTTGGCGGCGTCCTCCTTGAGCCGGCGGCGTTGGGGGAGCCGCCAAAAATCCCCAAGGTATCTCCCACCTTCTTTTTAGGGTTCTCTCAGGCCATGAGAGTCCCTAAGCTTGGAGAGGGGCGCTGTCCCAGTTTTTGGATGAAGGGATTTTGAAGGAGTCTTCAAAATGAGGAGGATTTTGTGGCTTTAGAGGGTGGGAACTCCCCAACCCGCCCCACAAAAATCTTCCTAGCCCCTTGGGAGTGAAGAGAGGCTAGAAGTAAGAGTCTCCACAAAGTAGAGATTTTTTCAAGCTCTCTAACGCCCTTTACGGCGCTTCAATCCGTGAAGTGTAGACGCCGTAGTCCCTTCTGGCGTTTCTGCTGCTGCTTGCAGTTGCCGGTGGCGTTTCATCTGTCGTAGCCGCCGTTTCCGTCGAACCCTTGGTCGCGAGGGTCATCTCGCTCTGAGAACCACTGTAACGGGCCGGATCTCCGGCTCCTGCTCTGAAGTCGTCGTCGGAGTTCGCAGAATGGCGTTCTCAGTCCGCGTCAGGGGTTTACCCCCTTTGCAAGACTGAGGGGCAATCGTTATCAACGACCCAGAGCAGGGAGACTCGAATATTTCGAGTCTCCGGAGGCCCATTTCCGATTTTACCTAACCCCTGGTTTTGGGACCCAAACCGGGGGGTTTTACCTCGAACTCGTGAGTTTGCACGAGTTTTCCGGTTTAGAGACTCGTAGTTCGTCCTAAACGAACTCGAGTTTCCGTTTTGACGCGTCGGCGCGAAATCGTCGCGTGCGAGGCACGATCGGCGATTTCGCGCCGATCTTTCTCGTTTGCTATTTGCTCCTCGCTCCTCGCTCTATCCCTCGTATTCGCTTGTTCTCACAAGCGAGGAGGGCGAGCGAGGACGAGGGCACGAGGCCACATGCCTCATCCCTCGAGGCCTCACGGCCTCCTGGCCGCCGATCGAGCCACCAGCTCGATCGGCGGCCGATGGCTCGCCGGCGGGTGGCCGGCCGGTCACTTGACCGGCCGCCGGCCACCCAGCCGGTCGGTAGCCAGCGGGTGGCTGGCCACCGGCCAACCCTCGCGATAGCGAGGGGTGGCTTGCAGCCACCCCTTCGCTATCGCGAGGTGGGAGGGCCGAACTGGCCCTCCCGCTACAGCTGAAGTCAGGCCTAACTTACATATTGGTTCCCTAATCATCGTCCACTTGGCTTGAAAAAGTCAAAATCAGAAGCACTTGAGGCGGATGCGTGCCTTTTTGCTGTGGTGGAGTGTAAAGGTGGATGAAATGAGCCAAATACGTTCTTTTAGGACAGAGAAGGAAATGGCTATGATTTTAGGAGTTGAAGAGGAGTGAGGTTGAGCCCATCGTTTTTTCCATAGAAGTTGGAAGCGAGTGTAGAGCATGACAGAGCAAGCAAAAATCATGGACTAGAGGTTTCAAGGGGCCTAACAGAAGGCCAACCAGGTTTGAGGGGAGACAAACATCCTAGTCAAGATGTGAGACCATGAAGGTGATTGCAATAAAGGAAACAATGTTCAATACATTCATCAGCTAGGCTGTAGGAACGGCAAACTGTTTCATCCGGGTTCATGAAGTGGATACGATGGGCTGCATGAGGGAAGCGAGCCATGATATAGCTCATAACATCTCGATATCGGACGTTCTGAGGCAAGTAGAGGAGCTTTCTACAAATGGAGGGCCAAGGGAAGGTTTGTGCAAAGTCTATACCTTCCTAGTTTGTTTGATGGGTGGTAAAAAGCCATGAGGAAGGATAAGAAATTCGTAGACTTTGAGCAATGAAGGAGAGGCTAGAGGAAACCTGTATGTGGGCAGCTGGGGATGAGCTTGCATGCCTATTTAAAACTGATTTTCATCGATGAAGACAGGGGTAAGGATTTCATCTTGCGCTATGTGTGGCCGAGCCTAAGGGTGGGGATGAAGTTTAAGCGAAGGAATGACTTGGAGGACTTGCGTCTTAGTAGTGGACCTTGATGGGAAGAAGAAGACCATGGGATTGGGGGAGCGAGCTAGATCTTGAAGAGAGAGAAAATGGTGGCGCTGAAGGAGCGAGGGATCAGGACACTCCTATATGGTGGAGCTGAAGAGAGACAATCACACCCCATCCCCTCTCCTCTCTGCACGCATATGCCTCAGACACCCTCCAATCCAAACCATCACCCTCCGAGACTAGGATGGTACCTCGCAGACTTCCTTCGACCTCATGGCCTCTATAATCTGCAATTTTTCTTTTGAACATTTACCGTCAACCCGACCATATTACCAACTTCACTCCTTTCTTCGAGCATATCCAAAAACGTCACCCTCCCTCTATAGTCCTTGCCTCCCTTTATACCTCAGGAAAATTCCAATGCTATCCTTTTCCAAGCCTCTCATAAAGCTGCAGGGCCTGATGGCCTTCCCAAAGAACCATAGAAACAACTTACCCCAGAAGTCTCCTTCCAACACCTCTCCTTCTACAATCACCTCATCTGTGATCTTGAGGCATTCCTTGACTTCGCAGCACCTATCACCACACATATCCATAAGAAAGGTGATCCTTAAGATCCTGGAAATAATCTTTCTATCTCGCTCCTAAATTCAATTTACAAAATCCTTCCCAAGCTTATCAGCTCTCGTCTCGCCAAAGATCCAC
The DNA here is from genome assembly GCA_023375785.1 of Penium margaritaceum. Taxonomy (NCBI): domain Eukaryota; kingdom Viridiplantae; phylum Streptophyta; class Zygnematophyceae; order Desmidiales; family Peniaceae; genus Penium; species Penium margaritaceum. The sequence continues at coordinate 9,832 of SZWC01029412.1, read as the reverse complement.
CATTTATCATCCATGAGGATCACAATGGTTTTGTTACGGGCAGATCTATCTTGCACCCTCCTTTTCAACTCTACGAAATTCACCACTATGCCACACACACAAAGATCCCCTATTACTTTCTCTTAGCTGATTACAACAAGGCATACGACTCCCTTAACTGTCAATACCTCTTCCAAGCGCTTTCCCATCTTGGCCTTCCCTTTACTATACTCGCTTGATCAGACTCTTCCACTCACACACAAGTACTCGCTTTTTGCCCAATGGTACTCTTACCACACCATTTTGCCTCTATTTTGGTGTCCACCAACGGTGTCCCATCGCCACCCTACTCTTTATCTGCACCTCCGAGCCTATATTGGACATTTTCCATTCTCGCATCTTGGAAATCCACTCCCCCCACCCAAAACACTTGTAGGATACACTGATGATGTCACACTTCTCCTCACCTCCCAGAGAGAGGTTACCCTTCGCGCTCACATTCACATTACGGTCCACTACATGGGTCTTCGAACAAATTACAAGAAGACCCACCGACTCTAGGTCGGATCACACACTCACGACGTCCCCTCCAGCCCTTACGCATGACCTACTAAACCATCCGCATCCTTGGACACATGTTTAGCCCAACCCTTGACCCCTTCCACACTTGGATCCCTATTCCAAAATGGTTGCAAGCTACAGGCACTCTCTAGGCCAGATCCTGGGTCCTTATACACACATAGAGATCATTGCAATCAATGCGCACCTCCACCCCAAACTCCTCTTTTACTCGTACATCTGTCCGCAAACCCTCCCATCCTCCACCATTTGGAAACGCTCCTCCTCAACTTCCTCTTATCAAACACGGTTCACAACCCTACCATTACCGGCCTCCGCTTACACTCCCATGCAATCATTGTCACCCCCGAAGCCAAGGGTGGTCTTGGTGTAGTTCAACCTTCTCTTCTTGTCACTGCTCAGGCTGCCCGGTGGGGCTGTTATTTTCTCTCCCCTGGTGAGCCAAAATGGAAAAGAACAGCGCTTTTCACCCAATCCCTTCCCAAACTCGGTCACTTCTTCCTCTCTCACCCCTTTTCTTCTCGGCTTACACTACCCTTAGTTCACCCTCGCTGGATGTTCATTTTCAAGCCTTCTCTCGCCTCCAAACCAAACATCCCCCCCACCCCAACTCGTCTTCGTGGAACTCATGCAAGAATATGTTGCTTACAACCGGTTCATTTGGAAACTAGACTCCTCCCCCTTCGGGGTGTTGCCGGCAGAACACTGGCTCCTTCGCTGGGTCCTAGCCTTTGTGAGTTGTGCTAGAATGTGGGGGTTTGCACATGAGGCACATTGATTGGAAAGACGTTGAGCAGCCAAATCCATGTGTTGGATCATACGCTTTTTACGGAGGGTTTTTTGCTGGCTGCGAATGAACTCTTGTTTGAAGAGGGGCCAGGGTTTTTTGGAAAAGCAAAGGCAAGCGATCTTTGACCCAAGGACAAAAGAAGAGAGAATTGTTGAGTTTCCATGGGGCTTTGCGCAAAGGAAGAGTGGAAGGGGGAGAAGGGATAAAAGATTCGTATTGGTGTTATTCAAGATTTGGTCCAGTAGTGGAAAAAATCTGTCAAGGCAGACGGAGGAGCAATAGAAAGGAAAAGGGAAGATATACTGTTGCCAATCTAGAGGGTGCCAATCTAGAGGGTTGGCTAGACAATTTAGGTTGTTGACTAAGATATAGGTTGGATGATCACAAAGGCATATGCGAAGGTTTTCCCAATACATAAGCGGAATCCGGGTTAAGCCGGTACATAGTGGACAGTTATAAAAATGACGGCGTGCATCACACACGCACAAAGCACATCAACGTTGAGTATCACTATGTGCGTTCGTTGTTGCATGACGGCAGCATCAACATTGTGTGGGTTGAGACAGCACAGTAGCTGGCTGACTTCTTGACCAAGGCACTGAAGCGCGACTCGTTCAAGAAGGCTGTGAGTTCGGTCGGCGTGCGTCTATGAGTGTCTCTCTTTGCCCCTGCCTGTGTCTCAGCGTGGCCTGGGGAGTCTGGTTGTTGACTGTGTCTCTGCGCGCACATGTGCACTACGCCTGTGAGTCATGGCTGAATGTTGGTTTCCGTGCATCTCTCATTGTACTCTGTTGTGTCCTCCTGGCTTGTGTACATCGGCGTGCAGATGACTGACCGTGAGACTTGACGCTGCTGGAGTGTCGCTCGAGCAGCTCGGTAGAGCCGACCCACGCTGAGGCCCACTCACAGTTTGCTGGAGCCTCCTTCCTCCGGCGATGCGCTCAGCTCCATCGGCAGGCCTCCTCGGCGGTCGGGTTGCCGGCAGTCACTGCCACTGCAGATGCCGTCTACATGCACCCAACGTTGTTTCTGGTTGTGGCATTGCGTCTGCAGCATCATGCTGTGCCCAGGGTCCATGTCTCTTACAGTGTGGCCCTGTTTGGCATCACTGACTGTCGTAGGCACTACCTGGGTTTGGGCAACCGTAACTCTTTTCTGTAATTTTCAAGTTGATTCTGACCGCACAAATGCGTTCGCAGCATTGGTATTATGGTATGGTCCAGTTTTCAGGCAAAACGGACGACGCCCGAGTTTTGGGCTGTCGGGTGTCTGGCAGGGTTCACATAGAAAACCCTGCCTGTCAGAAAATAGGTCTATGACTATTTTCTGATTGGCTGGTTAGCTGAGTAACAAGTTCTACACTAGTGGGGGGGAGCTAGAACTTGGAGGGGTCTTCCATTGTTGCTCATTCTTCACTCCTAATCAGTAACTTTCAGTTTTTAGCAGCTTTCTGGCGCTAACAATGGTGCACACACTTCTGAGTAACAAACCCAGAGCTTCCAGACTTAGTCTCTAGAGCAGCACATTGAGGGGGCAGCAGACTCAAGCAACGAGCGTGGAAGCCCGCACGCTGCATCAACAACGCTGATGTCCCAACCTGCTACCTAGCATTTCTGTCTCCTTTAGGGGCCATTGTGTTGGCTGTTGGCAGTACATGCGTGTGTAGCCATCCTTGGCTAACTACCCAGAGGTCGGGCTTGACCCCTGGGTGGTTTTGCAAGCCCGCTCAACTTGATGCTTGACGCGGGTGTGCACTCACCGGTTACTATACGCTCGCTCCCCTCTCTGTTACTCACTTGGTTTGCTTGTTTCTTTGAAGGCAAACTTCCACATCCATGGCATGCGTGTCTCGTGGAGCTCTCCCCAGTCCCTTACTTCCCTCGCATTCTCTTCACTAGCATGCTAGAGGATAGCTACAGATGCGGATTTTGCATGATTGTTGGTTGTGGATTGCTTTGGTTAGTTGCCAGTTGCTGATCCTACTGGGGTCATGCTGCCAGATTTTTTCGGTTGCAGCTGCTCGAAGAATGTTTTACGAGGTCTGGCTCGACCCCAAGGGTGGTGGCGGCCACACCTCGTGCGTGGTGCATGAGGTGGGCTTTGCTTCTCTGCGCAACCAAGTCCTTGCTCCCCCAACGCCTGAATACTGTTGTTTCCCATGGTTCTAAGTGAGCTTGTAGCATCCATGGCGTCTCTTATAGCCTCGTTCCCTTGCTCTCTCCCTCACCGAGTTCTACCAAGGAGGCCAAGTGTCTCAAACCGTGGATTTTTTCACTCGAGTTCAAGCTAACAGATTTTTTCATCCGAACTGTGCGGTGGAGCACACTCATGCGTCGAGGACTTGACCGTGCTCTGTTCAACGTCCAACTGCCCGAATTTGCAAAGCGATGATTCCTTCATGGGTGTCTAAAATAGCGCATGAAAAACAACCGTCTAGAAACCATGTGCCAATCAAGGAGCTACTATCGTAGTGTCTCTTATGTTCGACTAAAATAGTTGTTTTCCTTCGTCCATTCAAGCATATATTTATTTTTTTCCTTTATGGACTGTAGCGTGGCAGTGCCACGTCGACCGGTCGAAGGAGCCACGTCGCTCGAGCGGGGTCACTTGGGACTGTGGGCGGTTGGACGGGATGGCTTGAGGGTCGGAGACCGTCAAGCACCGCGGTTTTGGCCTAGTCGGCCAAGGATTCCGTCCAATCCGTTACATGGATGAAACAGTCTAGAAATTCCCGAATCCTCGTTTCTCTACACAGGTTTCAGTCAACAATGAAATCTGAAAACTGCTTCAAAACATGGGAAATTTCATTAAACACGAGTACATATCCACAACCCAACGTGGAGATTCCCAGCCGTCGGGAATCTCCATGTTTTCGGCGTCCAGTCCCCACGGGCGTGCGCATAGAACGTGACGAATTGTGTGCATCGGATCGTCGTCCGATGCACAATCACATCCTGACGGCGCGCTCAGCTGTCACGAAGGGGGCTACGACCTGCGCAACGACGGAAAAGGTGCGATGTCCCCCTCGACGTTCCGAAGTTTCAAATGTTGACACGCAAAGTTGAAGGGACAGACGAAAGAGGTGAACAAGAATTTCGACCAATGTAACACTTAAATAATACCTCGGTCTTTGGACGAAGCAAGTCCAAAATTACTGGGCCATAAATTGTAGTCAAATTTAACTGTCACTAAATTGGGTTTTAAAAAATATGCGAATACAAAAGACACTACGATATCAACTCTTGCACTAGGACAGGTCTATTGTTCCCTGTCTTGAAGTAATCAAGAAAGTAAACCACCAGATAAAAGTGAGGCTTCCAATACGAAGCCCACATCATGCACATGGTCTCGGGCTGTTTGAATCATTGCACCTCAACCTGCTTTGATGTTCTGCAATGGTCTTTACAAACCAAACAAAGAACAGTGTTCATTCATGCCACTTAGTGTGCCCCATTCAGTTCTTGCCAGGACCTCGCTTGTTTTCCTTGCTATCTGAAGTGAAACATCTGATCAAACACAAAACTCAGGTGTGTGAGTATCGATAATGCCCTGTGCATGCCACACGATAAGTTTCCACCGCCATATGAGTGTTGTGCTTTGTGCCGTTCCTGTACAGTTTATTGTGACCACTTGGCCGTGTCCATACTCATGCAGATCCCTGAGGCAGGCGGCCCTGGTGACACCGGCGCGACGACAGGCGGCGGACTACCCGCTTGGAGCTGACCGACCACTGTTCCAGAGCCCAAGATGCCACCGGGACTCTTTGCTGTGCTTCCTACGTCTTGCAGGCGCCTTTCGGCGGACTGGCCATGAGGCCTATTTGCATGTTTTTGCATTGTATGTTCACTGTCAGTCGATGGATGCATGCATGTGACTAGTCGCTGCGTCCGTCTTTTGATTATGCACGTCTAGGTTCAGACGGCGTAGGATTCTGACATGTGCGCGCAGAGTTACGGCCAAAACAGTGGTTTTGGGCCGGTTTTAGGACAGCTCTTGGACTGCCGCGTGCGACACCCGCCGTGCGCCACGGCAGGTATTTATGACTTGGACCTGTCAGTTGTCATTTCTCTCTGCATATGCTATATTGAAGCATTCTGACACTGTGTCTTGTGTCTCCTAGCCAAACCCTTGCTGTTGCGTGTACGACCTGTGACTGTCGTCATCGTCTGACCAGGCACTGACGCCCGGTCAGCGACTGTGTTGCTAGGAAGCTTCTACGCACTTTCTCAATGAGAAGGCCAGACCATGAAGAAGGTAGAAAACATTGGACCTCTGAACCCCCTGGAAGAGGTTTGATGGCCACAAATGGTACCTGGAATGCAACATAGCTTTTTTCATTTGGGACACTATGCCTAAACAGTCGAGTCTGGGTGAATTGTTGAACTGGCAGGACTTCAGGTACGGAAGGAAACGAGGGATACAACTTCTCTCCATTTGACATGGAAATTCTATGCAAAACGTTTTTCTTGCATGTGCGAAATGTGCACGCACTCTTGTACATCCACTTGAACATGCACTCCTCTTCCCTGGGAAAACTCCATGAGGAAAACCTTTTTCATCCCTCGCCACCAGAACGGGTAGTACAGCATCGTGGCCAATGATACGAAATGAGGTGCACACAAAGAAGGATGAGGGAAACACGAAAATCGCGTCGGTTGGGATGAGTACAGTCAACCTCCCCTACAATCCCCTCTTCTCGCGACGAGCTTGGATGATTCTGTCCATGACCATGGCGTCCATAGGCGTTGGGTCCAAGCTCCGCTCGGCTGCGGCCGTGCACACCTGTATGGAACAGAACCACAGTGCGATCGAAAGCGAAGGATGTTGGAAGTTGGAGCCAATGAAAACTGAAACATGGACGCAAATCCAAAAGGGTTGTGAACATGTCAACGGGCTTCACGCGCCAACTCACTACAAAGGCAAAGCTTCTTTCAAGAAAGCTCCGGGCCCAACCCAGCTCAAACAGCATAGTGACGACATCAGCAAGCGGCGGTAATCGGAGGGCTCAGTTTGCCTCTCTCACTCACATCGTCCATGAGACGGTCGACCACACTCTCACTCACCTCGTCCATGAGGGAGTCAACGACAGCGTCGTCGTCGACGAAGCCTCGCAAGCCGTCACACAGAACGAGCGCGTCGAGTTGGATCTGTTGGTAGCCGCTGCGCCCAAACGTCTGCAGGCGCACGCACTCCTGATATGTCTTTAGTAGCGTCTTCACGAGCGTCGACAGCACCGACGACTGCACACGAGGGCATGCGAAACAGAAACATGCACACGGGGCACCAAGGACACACAGGATGGAGCCCAAAGGCTTCACACACAACGCACAGAATTTGTAGGTGCATGTAAAATGTTAGGAGTTGGGTGTGCTGAGATATGCTGACCATGCTATGAAGTGATCTAGGGTCAAGGTCGAGGGTCAACCTCTTCCCCCTTGGGGGAAAAGGTCAAAGGTCGAGCTGCGCACAGAGTGTTCGGAATGGGCTGAAACTCGGCACCCCACGGATTTCATGCAAGGGCTAATCATTC
>SZWC01029411.1:0-26224 GCA_023375785.1 Penium margaritaceum | reverse complement strand
CTTGAACCCGGGCCCCTGCCTCTAGAGGTGGACACCATTAACCACTAAGCCACTAAGGCTTGTCTTTTTGGTGTTCCTTTTTGGAGTCACTCCTGCCATGGTGAGGAGCATCATTCCAACAGGAAGTAGCCCCACTGCAACTCGGCTGTCCTGGACACCAGGAGCATGAGCGCCTCTGCGTTCCCCTTTTCAAAGGCCTGCTTCTCTACGTCCTCAGCAGTCGCCTCTATGAGTACCTCCTTTCCCAACATGACGTCCAGCAGCCCCTTATGCAAGAGGTGCAACTTGAACTGCCACCTCCAGAGCCCGAAGCCCGGGCCACCCGCATACTTCTGAATGGGTTGCGTCTCTTTCTGCGCCATGTGTGCAGCTGCTACTCCAAAGAGTTCTCTGAACTTCATGACTACGTCCAAGATGACGATCCCGTGCGCGGCGGAAGACGTGATTTTTGGAGGCTATTAGACCTGTGGGTCCATAACCTTTTGTGAGGAGAAATCCTTGGGATGTGGTCCCGACGTTTTTCTGATCGTCTCTTGGTGGCTTACGTCTTTTATTTTTGGGCAAATCTGAGACTGAGCGTGACCTTTCTTGTGGCCTCATGCTATGTGAGCAGGAATTTAGAGACAGTCAGTTTGCGAAGGGAATAACGGCATTTTGCGTTGGTTTTTGTACATGGACATGATCACAACATTTATAGGGCTAGTCATGAGCTTTCCAGCGCACAAAAAGACAGACAATTTGGCCAAGCGTAGCCGAATGTACGCTTGCCGGAGCACAGGTCTCACCCACCACAGAAGCCTGATGCCGCCACACGATGTGGCGCCTTCCTTCACGTGCGAAGCGCCTTTCCCAAGGCGCAGATCCCATTGCACGTGATGTATGGGTCCTCTGCATTGTTTCCATGCACCTCCTCCACTTTTGGGTCGAATTTGGCAATGGGGAGTGACGAGGTTTGAAACCCATCCGTGGACCGGCAGTAAGAATTTCGCCCAATCAAAATTCTTACTGCAGTCCCCAAGTCACAAAACGTACTACTGAGTTTCGGACGCCGAGTCATGATTTTGGCTAAGTCCCTCAGTAACAACCTGCACTTCATGATCCGGTGGATAATCCACCTGATCAGGTGGATTATCCACCGGACGCCTCGTCAGGCCTTCCGGAGCAATTTCTCCAGATGGTATTTTTGTTACTCAGTCCGGTTGATTATCCACCGGATTTCGAATCGCTGCCGCTCCCAGACCCGCTGTGCACACCCCAACTTTGGAAGGCCATATCTCCCTCGATACTTGTTCGATTGTAGAAAACAGCTTCCACCAGATTCAGCAACTCGTCAATTTTAAGGGGAAAACTTGCATTTTAGACTCGAAGCAATCCTCAAGCCACTAGATCCGCCGGAGAGGATTTTTCTCTTTCTGGCGGCTCGTCGACGCCTCCCAGCGCCGCGCTTGGGCATGCGGAGGGGCACATTTTCAACATATACAACCCTTCTTCATGAGCTCACTAACCGACACTAGGATTCTTTCAAGCTGCAGGACATACAACATGTTTTTTAGCTTCACGCTCCTCACCTCCCCTCAGACCACCATATCAATGCGCATCGTGCCCTCTCCCACTACGACCAATACCCTGTCATCCCCGAAAATCATGTTGCATCAGGAAATGTTGTCAAGCACCTCAAACCATCCACAATGAGGAGTGAGGTGCTGAGCAGTTCTTAGTCCATGTACCACTCGTCGAGCACTTTCGTATTGACACTTGCCGGGAGGACAAAAAATCGGTCAGAGACAGAGGACGCCCAAACGGCCGATGAGGATGAGGAATATGATGGGGAGGTCTTCCACTTTGCGCACTTTGCCTTCCACGAGGTGCACTCGGGAACAAAGTAGTCGGTGGAGCTGTAATGGAAACTCGTCCGGACGCCCATGCCCGGTGGTGCACTGGCCGCTCTCTTCTTCCTATCCATCTTTGGTTACGCATGTTTACGGCTTACATATGCGGCATCCTTGCCGCTCTTACCATGTGTGCTCCGGAGCATCTCCTCATGAAGGAGCTTCTTGGTGACCTCCTCAAGCATGAGGTCGCCCGACTGTGCCTCCACGCCATGACGAGGGGTTGGTACGAATCCGGAAACCCCTCCACAAGAGTGAGGATGACCTTGTCGCTGCCCACATTTGCATCCAAGGCTCCAAGTTGCTCTGCCAACTCCTTCATCCGGTTGATGTAGTCTTGCATGGGCTCATCCGTACGCATGATCACGGAGCATCAAGCCATTTGCCTCAACGCCTGCCTCAAACATCTTGCACAACGCCTTCCAAGCGTCTCACGCAAGCTTGTAAGGCTGCACATATGACATAAGCAGTGGCACAATGTTCATCACAAGCAACATCATTGCCTTGCGATTGTCCTTTGCAAACCTCTCCGCACCTTCAGCAGCTGTCCGCTCTTCCCCCGCACGCCCTTGCGTTGCCGTTGAGGGAGAAGTTGATGCCGTCACTTGTGCCAATGTTGTGCTTGCATCCGGCACTTGCATTGCTCACGTCACAACTTCCCAAAGCCCGCACTCCACAAAGACAAGTCGCATGCAGAATTTCCAAGTGATGAATTTTGATTCACCCACAAGTTTTCCCACCACATGCAACTCCTTGGTCAAAGAGGCAGCCATGAGTGCAACGACAATAGCTCTGGTCCCTCACTTTGCTCATGCTCAAACGACTCAGATGGCGAGAACTCTCCAAATCGCTCTAACACCACTGTTTGAAAATTTTAATGTGATCCACGAGCTGTAGCTTGCTCACAATGGCCAAAAGTGCCCTCTGCTAAGGCTTAAGGTCAACTTGGGGACCATGGTGATTTTCTGGAAATTCCGGAAAGAGACTTGTCCGTTCAAGCAATGAAATTTGTAAGGAACTCAAATGGCTACCTTAGGAGGCGTGATGGCTTGTTGGAAAGCTTAGGAGTTGTAGCACAAGCCCACAAAGTTTAGGCATGAATGGTTAAGTATGGAATGAATGACACCGCTACAAAGTGGGGGTGGTCTCTTGTAGAAATCGTGGAATTGAGAAAGTTGTTGCACACAACACATGAAGTAACTCATACATCCTGCACACTATTGTACATGGAGACACTAGCAAACACACCAAAAAAAACCGTGCCCGGGGCGCAGGTCTTCACTATGTGGTTGGTGGAAATTTCCTAGCAGCCTTGGCGATACCTTGGTAGTGTTGTCTCACCCACACGAGGCCCCCACATGGTGGTGGTTACTACAAAATGCTGACTCACACCAAAAAAATAGCTAAAATTTGACTTGTCACCCTTTTTGCGGTTTTTACACTACACATACAATTGTTGGTGTCGTCCCTAGATGATCAAGGCATGGACTTCTCTGCTCGTCACGATCGTGGCATAGTTCGTCTTCGTTTGTTTTGCCGTGTTGTCATGCGTGGCACTAAGTGTGATGAGCTCTATTGCATGTCCCTGCTCCTCTCCCCTGTCCTGGTTGTCGGTACTGCTCTTGTTCACATTCCGTCCTCTCTCTCGCCTAAACACGTCCGCCTGTTGCATCATTGCCTCGCTCATGTGCACACTGATGCCATCACCAGCATGCTTGGCCTTCACCCTACTCTTGGGTTGTCACCTTCTTCCTTCCCTTCTCCTTGTCTTGCCTAATGTCTCTACTATGCTTAGGGTAAGTTGCACCGTGAACCTTTCTCTAACTCAGAATCCCGCTCCTCCCATCTCCTTGATTGTCTGCATGCTAATGTCATGGGTCCCCTTCTCCATGACCTCCTTAGGGATGTCGGGCAATATGAGTTGTGCCTTACTGGTGAATTATCCCGTTTCTGCTGGTTCTTTGCTCTTTGTCGGAAGAGCGATGTCTGTTCTGCCATCGCAACCTGCCTCGCCCAAGCTGAGCATGCCTTTCACTGCTCCCTATGTGATTGTTTTCGTGACCGTGGTGGTGAGTTCCTTGGACCCAACCCAGCCCATTTATTTGAATCTAAGGTGGTGTGTCTGGATGCTTTTGCTCCTTATACACCCAAGTGAAAGGGTGTCTCAGAGCACTAGAATCTCACTCTCACTAACAGTGTGCACACCTTGCTTTCTGAGTCCGGCCTTCCGCCGTTGTTCACCGTTGTTGTGTTGTGTTACATGACTTGGGTCTAGAATGGTGTTCCCCATGGGCCACTTCTGTGTACTATCACCCCTTTTGAGCATTGGTCTGGCGCCCGTGGTGACCTTCGTCTAGCTCGTGTCTTGGGCAGCATTGCCGATGTGTGGCTGCCACATGATCTCCACAACGGTTGATTTATCCCACGCGACCACCTGTATCCTTTCTTGGACATCTCCTCTCAGTCTAAGGCCTGAAGCTTTTGGGACCCCATGCGTCAACATATCGTTGAGTTCCGTGACGCATTGTTCTTTGTGTCTGACTTTCTTTGTGACCTTCATCGCCTATCACATGCTGCTTCCGTTCGGTTGCTCTCTTGGCTTGGGAGGAAGTTGGTCCTGGTTCTTGCCTAGCCCCTACGGTTGCCCCTCTACATCCTGCGTCCTCGGACCTCGCTCCGTCTTCGGGTTTGCCTCCCACGTCAATCTCTCTTCCACACGTGCCGTCCAATTCTTCCAGCACACCAGCCTCGCCTATCCCTTGTTTGTCTGCTCTTGATTCCATGTCCCCTACCCATGTGGCCTCCGCTCCATCTAGTACGGCTGCCCTTGTTGTGTCATCCGACCCTGTCACAAACTCACCTTTGTCAGTGAAGCCCACTGGTCCTGCACCTGTCTCGCCTTTTGTCCGTGGAGGGTGTCTCCACGCGCTTCCTCACCGCACCAGTATTGCCTTCACATCATCTTCCCGCCCTCCACTCATGCCCACGGGTCTGGATGCGCTTGCCTTGGCTGTTGGTGTCTTTCAACCTAGCTTAGCCCTAGGCTATTCATTGCTCATATCAGAGCATGCAGGGGCAGTGGAAGCTGTAATGCAAGGCACTGTTGCTGAGTGTCACGCCATGTATGGTATCACTCTCATTGCCCCTACGCCTGCCATGGTTCACCAGGCCCGCATGTCCCCTGATGCTCAGCACTGGCAAGCTGCCATGTGAGACGAGCTAAAGGCTCTGGACGACCATGTTCTCTACGAGCTGTTAGACCTACCACTAGGGCACAAAGTCATTGACACCCTCTGGGTCTTTCCACGCAAGTACAAGCCCGATGGTATCCTGGACAACTAAAAGGCTTGTCTCACTACGAAGGGCCTCTCCCAAGTTCCAGGCATCTACTTTGATGAGACCTTTGTGCCAGTCGGATGCTACATTACAACATGAGCACTACTTAGTAGGACTGGGAGCTGGAGTAGATGCACGTGAACAACACTTTCCTGCATGGCCAGCTGGATGAGGAGATATGCATTATCCAGCCTCCCGACTTCTGTGATGGCACCAACAAGGTTTGACGAATGCGGAAGGCCCTCTACAGCCTCAAGCAGTCACCTCGGTGCTGGAATTAGGAGATCACGTCAACCCTGGAGAAGGGTGGCTCCAAGTGCATCCGTCATCACAGTTCCTCCAACTTGTCCTGGTGTGTGCTTTCCAATAAATCTTTATGTAAAATGATTGGTGATGGCAATTGTCTTTTCCGCTCATTGTCTCAGGTCACATATGGTATTCAAGACAAGCACCATGTATTACGAGAATCCATCGCTTCTTATGGGAGGGATCACCTTGATGAATAGGGAAAAAAATATGAGTGGACATGAGATGTTTTTCTCTTCATGTTTAGCGTATTATGGGTTCATGAGAAGAACTTTGGAATGGGGGTCTGTTGCTGAACTTTAGACATCTTCTAACATGTTCAACGTTGAAATTTTCCTTTGGTTGTACTCAAGAAAGCATTTTGAAAGTTTTTTCTTAAACCCTCAAAACAAGCATCTCAATCAATATATGTTCAGTTACATGGAAACCATTTTCATCTTCTTCTTATGTCCGAGTCTGGTGTTTCTTATGGTGAAGACGTAACGGCAACTTCATTCCAAACTCAAGTTTTTGGTTCAAACACAACGTACATTGATGCAGTCATTGCACCAAGCATACCTCAAAAAACTGTAGGAATCAATTATTTATCTTCAACAAATGAAAAGAGTATCTTCATTGAGGGAAGTGTGACCTTGTGCAAAACCGGAGTCATCAAATCTTTGGAAATGTCTATTGGTCCATCTCCAATCACAATGTCGTGTGAAGAAACATTATCAGAGTCTAAGGGCCATTCTTTGCACAAACATGTGTAACAACAGAAGATTTTCCTGTTGTGCAATCAATCTCAACATACCCAACTGCTGTGTCACACATAGATAATGCACATGACACAAGTATAATCCATACCGTAGGTAAGAAAACAGAGGTACATGTTGACGATCGTAGTTCAAGTTTAAAGGAAGTGATGGACATGAATGACGTGAAACCAAACATTGGTCAAGATAATGAGCAATCATCTTTGGAGGGAACGCCAAAATTTGATACTCAAAGAAAGTTAAGTGGCAAGGGTAGCGTGGAAAAGAGTTCAGTTGGAACAGAGCATACCCATATGTCGCAAGATGCAGCAAACGGTGTTGCATCACAATTCCTCCAACTTGTCCTTTCATCACTGGCTCAACTCCTTTGTTGCCATCCTTGTCTATGTCGACGACCTGCTAATTACATCACCCAGCTAGGAGGCTGTCAGAGTAGCCAGGATGGTGTTGCAGTCGATGTACAAAATGAAGGACCTTGGGCCGGCCTGCGTCGTCCTTATGATGGAGCTCGAGCGTGACCAATCTCAGCACGTGCTCCATGTCCACCAAGCGACATATGTTCATACCCTTGGCGAGTGCTTTGCTCCAATGCTCGTTGAGGCCCACAGCGTCCACGCCTATGACTCCAGCTGGACAGAGGCTCTTGAAGACACTTGATGTGTCAAAGCTGGGGGAGGCAATAGATGCGACAGACTACTTGAGCGTGATTGGGTCTCTCATGTACCTCACGACCAGGACCAGAGCAGATGTCGCCTTCGCCGTGAACTTTCTTGCACAGTTCTCTCAGTGCCCTCAGGAACGGCATATGGAGGCAGCTATGTGCGTTGTCTGATACGCAATGTCCACTGATTTAACTGGCTATGGTAGTGGACAGCTACTCTGACAGCGACTGGGCTCACGACACTGACCCTCGGAGTTGCACTAGCCACATCTTCCTTGTTTGGGGGACTGTCGTGTTGTGGAAAAGCGGTAAGCACGAATGTGTGGCCTGCAACTCTAGCAAAGAAGAACATGTTACACTAGGCACAGGCACGTGTGAGAGCATCTGGTTGTGTCAACTGTTGCAGTAGTTACGTGTACCCATGTGTTCCATCACCTTGCGCTGTGACAACCAGAGGACCAAAACAATTGCTCAAAATGATCGCATAAATTACACGCGCACAAAGAATATCAATGTTGAGCATTATTTTGTGCGTGAGAGCATTGCCGCAGGTGATTTCCAGGTCGTTTGGGTCGATACCAGACAGCTTACCTCCTCACGAAGGCACTCAGCACCAACGTCTTCAAGGCATCAGTCCACGCCGTTGGTCTTTTTTGTGCACATGATGTTTCTAGCTGAGATATTCTTGTGCTGTTGTGTACAGTCTACTTGGTCACCTCTGTTGACCCTCGTCCCTGGTTGAGCGTGTCCACTTGTGCATCCACTGATGGGGGAGTGTTGGTTTATGACGTGTTGTGACCTCTTGCATCGTTGCACACTCCACTTACACTCATGCAGGTGAGTGAGCTTGGGGCCTCCGTCCAGTCGGCTTCCTCACTACGGTGGAGGACCAGCAGACGTGTTATTCAAGAAGGCCAAGTGTATGTGCATACCAAGACAGGGATACTAAAGACAAGGCTGATTACGTGTTGCTTGTGATTATTTGGTGACAGTCGGGTTCAGACCCTGGTTCTGTCCTTCGTGGCCGTGGTTGGTAGAATTATTTGGTAAGTAACTTGTGTGGTGGTTCAACCCCAAGCACGGTGGGGGAGAGCCGCGAGCAAGATTGAGCCGGCTGCTTGCTCACTCGATGGCTCCCACATCACGTAACAGCCCTGTGCACTGTGACTGTTGTATATTTCTTGGTTTTCACTCTCAAAGCTCACTACGCTTCCATGGTTGCCTCGTGCTCTCCCCATGTCCATTGTTCTGCATTGCTTACACCATTTCACAAAAAAACCAGGATTTATGCGCCATTTGACCAAGGGCGTTTTGGCCAACTGCCCCTACCTTCGCTATTCTGGTCCAAAAGTTATCGACAACTTTGACCACTTTCCAGAAAGGTGGACAGAAGTGTCGCAAAACCATATGGAAATTTGGATGTGGTTCGGTCGATTTCTTGATGACGGTGGACATTTACAAGAAAGCGTTGGGATATTCTTGAAGCTCCCTGACTTCTCGGCGAAGCTTCTCAAATCATGCACTTACGATGCAACCTTGCACGAGCTGCTCGGCTCGAACACCGATAAAATGACTTATGCCTCATTCTCATTCTCAGCATTGTATGTATGTGCTTGATGCACTCGGCACTTGTCATTGAAGTACACGTACTGCTTTGTACAAATCACCCAGTTTTCACAAACATCTAAATCGTCTTTATTCTCGCACCTCATCCTTGTGAACCAGATACTTTCCGCTCGGCGTAATCCGGAGGCCCCCGACTTTTTGACAGAGCTTCTCGAAGCAGCCACTCATGGCTCGACCTTGCAAGCATCGCTCGGCTCCAGCGGCAAGGACCCAACATATGCCTTGTTCTCGTTCTCGGCCTTGTGTTACACATGATGACATCCATCCTAAACATTTTTTTTTTGGTTCGTCCATGTGTTCCCTAAAATACATTTTTTTGCGTATGGGTGAGTCACTCCTAAAACTCCTAAATGTGGCCCTCTTTTTTGCCCATTCATGTTCCTAGAATAACTTTAAAAAGATTCCATGTGTGATCTCATGAAGGGGGCATCGTTGGGGACACACTTCTGGTTAGCAAAAGAAAGTGGTACACATGACATTGGGAAAACTCGGAGTGAGCCAACTCGAATCCTAGGAAAGGCTGAGGCGTCATGCAATGACAGAGAGCTTCACGTGATGACGTCCCCCGGCTCTGGCTCTACGCTCTCCTTAAACAGATCAGTGCCTTGCGCAACAGCCTCTTCATCCGCACCTTCACTGAAGGCACCTTCACTGCAAGGCAAAGGCAGTGAATGAGCTGAAGCCATGACTGCAAAACCCTGGCATGCCTAGGTTGGTCATCTTCGCTAATCATAGGTCAGTTTCTGCGTTGTTCCCAGCATTGTGACTGATGTGCACCTCATTTGATTGCCACCCATTGTAGGCAGCCATTGGCTGCCTTGAAAGGCCACTAGAGGCCAGCATCAGGTGGCTGCGCCTTCGAGGTACAGCCGGCCAGGATGGAAACTAATCGCACGTAGGGGCAGTGCATCTTGAAAGGCTCTTTCAACTCTGGTGTGGTGTGCGGCCGCCACGCGTCCAGAAACAAGATGAGTTTCTGTTTGCCCACCATCTTCTTTTGCCGCTCACACTCCCGTTTGTACCACGGGTTGAAGATGTGGGTGACCCAGTCATAGGTCGTCTTGGCATTAGCCCAATGGTTGCTTGTGTACGTCAATGAGAAGTGGTGGTCCCCCATCGCTCGTTGCGCGTCCACGTTGTCCTGGTGGAAACACTTGGTCTTTCCTACATAGATCAACAGCAACGGCAACATGGTGCCAACCATGTTGGATGCAACCAAAGGGGTGATTTCTTTGTTTTCATCGAGACCCACAATGGCCACTTCCTTGGCATCCGATGGACGCGTAGGTTCGGCCACAAAAGGTTGTGGTTAGAATGAGGTGCAAGAGGATTATGTGTAGAGCGAGGATCTTAGGCATGTAAATGATGTACCGGTCGGCATCATTGTGATGCCAGTGTGGTCGGCATTGACCACAAACGCCAGGTTGATGTTGTGGATGAGTATCAACACTGCCACTCACTTGTGCATTGCAAGGAAGGCCTCCTCTGAGTTGTGCGGGATCTTTTGTGCTATCGTAGTCCCACTCCGGTAGCTCCACTTCACGCGCTCTCGCACAAAAGCACGGATCCATGAGCTGCTGAACGTCATGATTCCTCCATTCGCCAGCAACTCCTCCGGGTAGAGGTCAAGGGTGAGCGCGTGGAGGGTGCCACGGATTGTTGCCAAGTTGATGATGGTTCCCGCTTCATGCATCTTCGACAAGGTGGAGATGAAAAGGCCTTCAAATTCAGGATTGTGGTCAACAAATGACAAACGACCAAAGCAACCATGCGTGCGCCTAGCAGTAGAGCCTTGCACTTTGATTTCCATGACGTGGGTCAAGAAGGGAGCAGAATTTCCCAGAAACACAACACCGTTTGACTCGTACCAACCACGGATTGTTGAAGGGGTCAATTGATCATACACGCACCATCCACCAGGCTCACAGTAGAACTTCCGCAGCAGCTTGACGTCTTGGGAGTCATTCCCGCCAGCCACCATGGCACAATGAATCTGGGAAAGGTGGCCATCCCCCAACCAGTTCACATAGGATGACTGTGAAGCGTTCGTAGGCGACGGATCATCCGTGGCCTCTTCTATATTGACCTCGTCCGCTTGGACAGGGGGAGTAGTTGGTGGAGGAAGGAGGCGCGCTGGAGTGGTTGCTTTAGGGTTTTCAAGGATTTTAGTGACCTCGGCCACGGCGAGAGTCAAGACGGATGCCTTCTTAGGTGGACTTAGGTAAAGCTGTCTCTTCTTCAGCAGGCCACAAGGCTTCAGGTGCACTTCCTTGTGAGCATCGAAACGGCACTGGCAGTCTGCTGCAGCCTCCTCAGGAGGCAAACTTCTGATGTTGAATGCAAGGAGAGACATGGTGGAGGAGTGTGGTGGACTGACAAGGAAAAGCACAATTTGCAAGTGCTACATAACTCTCTGTCCCTCTCCATGCAAGGAGCTTGCGACTCCCTGCACTTCGCGGCTTGCGTGCTGCAATTTGAACAGCAAACTCGAGGCGCTCAGAAGGCCAGAGGAGGGGTCTCATCTGACGGTCTCACGTAATCATCGCTCAAATGTCTGAAGTTCGAGTTTTGAGTTTTTTGTTTCACCTATGGGAAGTGTTGGGACTTGAAAAGGAGATGAATGCACCAATTTTTAAACTATAGGCAAGTGCATCTAGGCGACCACTATGGAAACTAATTTGGACCCAATTTTGGGAGACTAAAAAAATCACCAAAAAGGCTCCCAAAAATGGGACGAGTTCAAAGAACGGTACGTGCTCAACTCACTCGACACTTGTTATCAAAGAAGGGCCCCGCACCTCAACACTTGGACGAGTTCAAAGAAGGGTCCCGCACCTCATCTATGTGAACCACCTTTTTTTTGTTCCGCTTAACAACTTACAGCATGTTACATTTTAATCAGGTGTCGTGTTTTCCCAAGATTTTATACCCCGCTAATGTTATCTTCCCGAAATCTATGTTTCTTTCAGCGTAACTGCATTCAGTTCAACATTATTAGCATGCTAAGTGTTACGTACCCAACGTACACGAGTCCCTAATCTTTCCGAGTGGGCACTTTTGATATTACACAAATATCCCATCGCGTCACGAGACCGTGATAGTCACTCCGACGGTCGAGGACAAACCAGCCAGCTACCCCCACCTCCGATGAATCTTCCCAAACCTTTTGACAACTCTGATGACTCTCACAAACCTACAACAGAAGTATCACGACCTTTCGCTCGACTTCTTGACGCACCGAGATGAATCTAGATTTATGAAGACGCATCTCACATCTTCACCGTTGATTCTCAAACACCCCCGATTTCTCGACTGACCTTCTCAAATTCAGCCACTCACAACGCGACTCCACAGCCGCCACTCGACAATCAACCCAACGACCCCAACTATGCCATATTTGTAACCAGACACTTGAATGTACATGTTCGATCATTTTGACACTTATCATCGAAGTACACTTACCGTTAATTATATATTTCTCAAGTTCTTAATCGTGTTCTACTTCGCAAATTCTACCTTTTCACCATCTACGCTCCATTCCGCATAACACTTGGTATCAAATTGCAGCGGTGCTAGAGAAGCATCCACCTACTTTACCCATCCGGAGGGCTACCTCGCACAATCTGTCAGTGCATCTCGCGTGTCAAGATTTTACAGATTTCACGACTACAACATGAGGCAAGCAAGTGCAACCAATGACTGGCAGTGGGTCTTTGATGACGACTTCGGCAATGGAGGAGCAAAACGTGTCGATGCATGCAAACCCTGAAGCGACAGCGAATGTTGGAGTGGCAGGCTATGCAGCAGCTGGACCAACCCCTACGGCTTCGATGACAAATCCAGTTACAAACCCAACTACGGTAAACCAGCCGCCCCTACCAACTGCCTCCAGGATGACAATAGGGACGAAAGGTGGCACTGGGCGATAGGCGAAAACTATCGAGGAACTGGCAAACCGGATCTCCGCACTCGAGGGGATCAACAGTCACCTGCTCCAACAGCTCAACGTCGCGATGAAGGCTCTTTGCAATGCAAGAGCACGTGAGTCAGAGCTTGTCAAGATAAATTCCCAACTCTCAATCGAACCCCAAAATTGATTGGCTCCACCAGAACCGTTTGATTCTGTAAACTCAAAGGGACCCACGCTTTGGATGTGGCTTACAAGTTTGGAGGTGTACTCAACCACTGCTGGGGTCAACAACAATAAGAAGGAAATTGACCTCGCAACCGCAGTTTTGCATGGCACGGCGGTAATTTGGTGGTCAGACCTAAAGACCATCCAACGGCAGCAGGAAACCAACGGAGCATCATCAACACCCAACAGCGCCCGTCTCATATCCCCGACTGCAGGCGTTCTACCCTTGGAGCCAATCAACCCACAGCAAGATGCGCTGACACCACCAACTGGGTGGAACAAATTCTCGTGCACGATGCTTGCACATTTTGGATGACTGAACAAAAACTCCGACTCATGGTACAAACTCCAACGTCTCCTTCAACAGTCCAGTGTGGCAGAGTACACGCGAAGATTCCGCAAGATCATCACCAGAGGAGACATAGCCCCGAGGAACTCAACTTTCACTACAACAACGGCCTCAAGCGAGATATCTGGTGAGCAATTGCCATTTTTGGAATCCATAATGAATTGCCCCGGATGATCACAGTTGCAAAAAGGACCGACAATGCTGACTACAACACTTGGATCCATGAATCCTACGACTTGCGACCTACCAACCACAATTACCGTGGAAACGGGAAAAGCCAGTTGGCAGAATCCTCGACTCTGATAGTAGTGGACGCCGTCCACCAGAGATATGCGCCCACCTGATACAATTGTGGAAAGGACGGGCTCATTGCTCGCATCTTTTGGAGCAGGCAACAACCCAAAAAAAGGGAGAATTCATAGAAAATTGAGTCATGAAACGGCAAAGGGTAGGAGTAAAAGGCATAACTCTTGTCTGTAAGGAGCAATCTGCCCTGAACGATCACCCATCTAAATAGCCTACATTGTCGCAAAGGATTTTTTAGATCACAAGGTTCAATGAGGGGTACGAAGACAACCAACCGGTAACACTGCTAAAAGTTCAGCCTCAAGGGTTCAACAGCCTCAGAATGGTACCGACACAATTGGATGGAGGAGCTTCACACAGCTTCGTAAGCAATGACATGGTTCGCAAGCTGGGTTTGTGGACCAAACCAGGGGTGTTTGAAGGAAGATTCATCGAAGGTAGATTACAAACACGGAGACTCCAAGAACCACTACAACTGCAAGTGGGGAATCTGTGGGATATAACAGTCTAGAGGTCTTGTCCGATCAGCGATCGCAAAATCATCCGCGGACAAGATTTCCGGTACCGGCAATCCACGATTCAACTAGAACAGCGGCAATGTCACGTGGAAATTGACGGCACCAAACAACAACTTTCGCATGTTGGATGGAAGCCGATAGCGGAAGCAGCAGAGATGGAAGTAGCAGAGGAAGGAGCCGTAGCTAAAAAGGAACATCCTGTGTAGCCGATACTGCTCAACGTGGCCAAACACCATATACGACGAGGAGCTCGTGCGTGGCTCATACATCTCGAGCCAACAAAAGAAGTTAAATTGGCATCAGTTGACTCAACATCAGCCTCATCAGCCTCATCAGCATCCTTAAAGTTTGCAATGGTACCCAAAGAGTTTGCACCACACCTCATGTAGCTTGCGAACGTCTTTACCAACGAACTCCCAAGAACCTTGTCTCCTCAACGAGGCATCGACCATCGCATCGAACTGAAGCTGGGCAGCAGACCTACAGTTTGAGGGGCCTATTGGATGAGTAATCACGAGCTGACCAAGCTGAAAAGGCAACTTAACGAGATGCTCGATCAGTGGTTTATCAGCCCATCCGCATCAACGTACGCTGCACCATTACTGTTTGTAAAAACGATAACTGGTGAGATGCGGATGTGCGTGAACTATCGAGCGTTGAACGAAGCCACCATCAAGAACCGCCACCCTCTTCTCTGAGCTGTCAAACGTTTTGACAACTCCGAGGGGCTCGAATTTGCAGCAAAATCGACCTGCGCAGCGGATTTAACCAAATACACATAGCAGACGGTGACATCAAGACAACTGCGTTGTGAGCTCACTACAAACATTTCGAGTTCACAGGAATGTCGTTTGGACTGGCGAACGCCCTCGCAACATTCATGGCAGCAATGAACAACATTTTTTTACCATGCCTCAAGATTTTGTCGTGGTATACCTTGACAAACTTCTGGTGTACAGTTGCACCCCTAAGGAGCACAATGGACATCTTCAAAAAGTTCGCGAAGTTTTGCAAAGAGAGATTTCTTTCAGAAAACTCTCGAAATGCAACTTTGGTCGCCGTTCGATCAAGTTTTTCAGTCAGGTTATCAAGGGCAGACAGATCACTATGGGTCCAAAAAAAGTGGCAGCAGTCGCTCATTGGCCGGCGCCAACCAACGTTAGAAATTCAAGCTTTCCTCAGCTTTTGCAATTATGACCGGCGCTTCGTCCAGGATTACGCCCGAGTGTCAGCACCTCTTTTTCACCTCACCAAAAAATAAAACGAGTGGTGGTGGGGAGAAAACAAACAAGGAACAATCACCCCTTTGCACAACGCTCTAACCTTGGCGCCAGCCCTACAATTAGCCGATCTGACAGTCGACTATGCCATGGCTACAGATGCTGTAGACCGACCCATTGGTGTAGTCCTCCTACACGATCATGGCAATGGTGAGCAACCGGTTGCCTACATGTCTTGAAAAATACGGGGACAGGAACTCAACTACGTCGTACAGGAGAAAAAAGTGCTAGCAGTCGTGCATACATTCAAGACATGGTGGTGTTACCTAGAGTGCCACCGATGCATCGTGTGCACCGACCACCATGCATTGGTACATCTGAAAACGCAGCCGAATCTCAGTCAACATCAAATCTGATGGATGGAGTTCCTTGAATCCGGATTCGCCTATGATATCAAGTACCAGCCACACAAAATCAATTTGGCGGACGCACTCAGCCGCCACCTAGATTTAATGATTGAGGTGGCAACGCTACATGTGCAGCAAGACCCATATCTCCAGCGGCTGTTCCCAGAAGGCTACGACCAGCACGGCGGATATGACGAGGCATAATTATGGTACAATGCACCCCATTAGCTACAGCGACTCACCCGGCAGGTGGTCATTTCCCTTAACAAAGAACTTTGTCGCATGATGCTCGAAGAATGCCACAACACAGGTCCAGGTGGACACTTCAATGAGGAGAAGACGCTGAAGAAGCTGGAAAAAAAAAACTAGTCGTGGGATAAGATGCAATCCAACGTGGCCAACTTCTGCAAATCCTACGACACATGTCAACAACAAAAATCCCGTCGCACATGGCCACCTGGACTTTTGCAACCGCTCCCTATTCCAACGGAACCATGGGCAAACATCTCTATGGACTTCATCACAGGATTACCATGTTGGCACTAGTGGGTGTGGAGGCACCCTCAAGGATGCCTAGCTCTCACTGATGCACGCCACTGGTGTTTGGACAGCCAGTTGACACCAATGGTGAGGAGTGTGGAGCACAAGGATGACGGATAGGAGTGGACAGAACACGTTGCATTGAGTACAACTGCATCAAAACACAATTATGTTACATAGCATAATGAGATTACATAAGATCCTTCTAGCCTGTGATCTAAGCTTTCCAACACATCAAAGCAAGCCCAAATCGGAGCAGTAAAGCGCCTGCTACTGCCGTCGAAGAAACCCTTAGTGGAGCCGCCCACCTTGCCTTGCTCGCCTGGAAACGGGAGGCGCTTCAACGATGACTCGTCGGAGCGTCTTTTCTTGCCCCAAATTCTGGGATTTTTTCATCCTGATCAAGAAGGTCCTTATAGTTACTTCATTTATGCCTCTGGTGCATTTAGAGCTCATTGGGGACGAACTCGGATCACTGGCGGTGGATTATCCTGCCACCCATGGCAGGTACCAGATTCCACCCATCCAACACCCGAACTTTGGGCTAGGCTTACTTTCTGAATACTCACTCAAATTGAGTCGTTCAAAGCTTGATATTGCATGGAAGGATCCAATAAATCCAAATCCAAAGTCATATCATATGCTCAACAACTCCTGAGTGGTCTAACCTAGGAGTACGATCAACGACACTCATGGCAAGGAGCACACCATGTCAACAATCTCCCCCTTGTACCGCAGCCTTGATCCCCCGTCCTTCGGACCCGCAGCATTCTAAGCCTCATATCGCAGACCAAGCTCCATGCAGCTTGTGTTGTGCCTGTCCTTGGGTTGTGCCTTGGTCATGGCGTCGGCGAGCATTCGCTAAGTGCCACAATACACAATAGCCGTGCGTAGTGATGCCGGATCTCAATGTGCTTGGTCCTCCTGTATAGCACAGGGTTTTGTGATAGGC
This sequence comes from Penium margaritaceum, assembly GCA_023375785.1. Lineage (NCBI taxonomy): Eukaryota > Viridiplantae > Streptophyta > Zygnematophyceae > Desmidiales > Peniaceae > Penium > Penium margaritaceum. The sequence continues at coordinate 9,224 of SZWC01029411.1, read as the reverse complement.
TGATGGCACTCATATTGTTGACATTGAGTACCGTTGGCTTCTTTTGTGGCATCCTAATCTCCTTTTGCAGCCGTCCCAACCACACCGCCTCCTTTGTGGCTTCCGCAAGTGCGATGTACTCCGCTTTGGTGAAGGACAGTGCCACACAGTCCCACTTCATACTTATCCATGAAACTGTTGCACCACCAAGCACAAACACGTATCCTGACGTTGATTTTCCATCATCCACATCACCAGACCAGTCGGCATCAGAGTAGCCGACCAACTCGAGGCAGTCGTTACACGCTCCCCCTCAAGACACGAGCCGCGACTGTTTTTTCACCTTGAGATAGCGGAGGATCCGCTTCACCGCTTGCCAATGCAACGGCCCGGGATCAACAACATAGTGCATCACCTGGCCCTCCGCAAAGGCAAGGTCGGGCCGCGTCGCCACCATGGCATACATGATGCTTCCCACAGCGGACTCGTATGGCTCGCCTGCCATCTCCTCCTTCTACTCATCCGTCCTCGGCCCCATGCTCGAGCTTAGCTCACATGTGGTGGTCATGGGTGGGTCCATAGGGTTGTACTCCTCCATGTTATATCGGTAGAGCACCTCTTGCATGAACTTTCCTCGCCTGATCTCCAGCGTGCGTGCCTTGCGGTCCCTCTTGATGGTGACGCCGAGATAGTACTCGAGCTCGCCCATGTCAAGAATTTTGAACGGACCACCTAGCTGCCGCTTCAGATTCACCAACTCCTCCATGTTCGACAACACAAGGATGATGTCATCCATGTAAAGAACCAAAATCTGCTACAACCTTGGCGGCTTCCACACATACACGCTCTGATCCGCTTCGCATCGCTTGAAGCCAAGCTTGACCATGAAGCTGTCCATTTCAGGTACCACATGAGTGGCGCTTGCTTGAGCCCATATAGTACCTTGCAAAGCCAGCACACCTTCTCCGGCGGCTCATCCACCCCCTCCAGCACCTCCATGAGGACCTCCTTGTCCAGGTCACTGTTGAGGAATGCGGTTTTCACATCCATTTGGTGGACTTCGTAGTCGCATGCCGCCGCCAACAAGAGGATGGAGCGGATGGAGGAAAACTTCGCGATCCGTCTGAAGGTTCCATCGTAGTGTTCACCCTTCCGCTGGGTGTATCCCTTTGCAACTAGGCGCACCTTGTACCACTCCACCTTCCCTTCTTTGGTGCATTGCTTCCACTTAGAGCTGACGATATTTGCGCCCTCCGGCATGTCTGTCAGCTGCAAAGTGCCATTCTCTTCATGGAAGGCAAGCTCAAATTTCATAGCTCTCCCCCACTCAGTTCCATCCTTCCGTTTCAATGCCTCCTTGATGGTTTCAGGCTCCTCTTACGCAAAGAGCGCTCGAGCAAACCCAGTCCAGATGCCCTCTGCGGCATCATGTAGTTTTGCCGTCTTCCTTGCGAGTCAACTTCTCCGGGGTTGCTACTGTTGAGGCTACTGCAGCTGTCGCTTATGCTCTTACTGTTTTTGTCCTCTTACGGTGCCACTTGCACCTTTGGCCTGCTCCCCCTCTCTTGGGGACCATGGAGATGCGGGCTCAATCCCCGCCTCCTCATTCGGCTCTACTGTTGCCGACACTTCGGACTCATTGTTAGACTCGGTCGAATGCACATGAGCACCTTCCTAATCCTCCGGATGGTTCCCTCAGCTGGAGCTGCTCCGACGTCACCCTCTTTTGCGTCCTCCGGCGTCTCCCCCTTGAGGAGTGGCAGCCACTCCCCATGCTTGGAGAGACCCCCATCCATGTCCGTCCAACAGATGTCCTCATTGAACTTGATGTCATGACTCTTCACGATCTACTGCCTCCGCGGATCAAAGAGCCGGTAAGACTTGCTCCTGCTCTCATACTCGACGAAGATGTACCGGCAAGTTCGCAGGTCCAGCTTGCCCCACCCCTCTCGTGCCTGCACAAGAGCATGTGTAACGCAGCCAAATGTGTAGTGGTGAGCCACAGTTGGATTTCTCCCACTGCACACCTCTTGTGTTGTCTTCTACACCTTGGACTCCGCATCTTTTAGCGGCTTAGTTGGTGTCAGGTTCATGATGTACGCCGTTGTCCGCGTCGCCTTGCCCTAGTACTGTTCCGTGAGGCCGACATCGCTCAACATGGACCGGACCATGTTCAGTATGGTGCGGTTCACCCTCGCAGTGACGCAGTTCTACTACGGATTATGTGGTGTAGTTTATTGCCACGCGATCCCCTTGTTCTTAATCCATGACGAGCAGCCCTCATACTCGTTGTCATTGTCTATCGAGAATGGCTTCACCTTCAACCATGTTTGTCGCTCCACTGTTTCCACGAAATCCTGCATGCATAGTAAGACATCGCTCTTCCTCTTGATGATGTAGAGGTAGAGCTTGCGGCTTTGATCATCAATGAAGGTCACAAAGTACCGAGCGCCCCTAGTGGAACTCTCGAATGGTCTGCACACATCTGTGTGAACTACCTCTAACTTTGTCGATGCACGCGTCCCATTGCCATCAAACGGCGTCGTGATGCCTTGCCAACCACGCACGACTCACACACATCATTCTTAGCTGCGTCGCGGCTCTTGACCGCAAGATCCCGCACCACTTCCTTCTTTTCCATGTCCCTCACAATTGAGGGAGCGATGTGACACATGCAGCAGTGCCACAGGTCCAAGTCTCCATCATCCTTTTTGCGAGGTGGGAGACTTCAGGCCCCGCCTGGCTGCCAAGGATCTTTGCACAGAGCAGGTACAAGTCATCCTCTTGCTTTCCACGTACAGTCACCTTGTCGTTTCCCTCCTCGCGGATGATGGCCTCCTTCTTGTTGAAAAGCACCCCAAGCCCCTTGTCGGTAAGGCGTTTCACTGACATCTGATTTGCTCCAAAGTGGAGCATGTGGAGCACGTCATGAATTGTGCTTGTGACAGCCTCCTTGTCCACATCCATCGCAATGCGAGTGTTGCCTTCACCAGCAGCCAAATCTGTTTTGCCATTGGCCACCGTCATTCGCCGCTCCGAGGTGACGAATGGCGCCCGGTTGCATTGCGTGCTTTGGCTTGATCCGGAATCAATCACGGAAACTCCCGGATCTTTCGAGTCAGTGGACTCCTTTGCCATCATTGTGAGGTCGTCAGCCTTCCTTGGCTGGTCCGACTTCCAGTTGGGAGAGTCGCGTGCGTAGTGGCCTTCTTTGCCACAAACGCAGCACTCCCCTTTCTTTTCACCTTTCTTGGTTCCCTGCTTGGCACCCTTCCCCTTCATACCTCCCTCTCCACCTTGAGGGCAAACGGCATTGGCAGAACTTCACGTTGCCCCACTCTCTCTCCTACCACACCGCATCCATTCATTGCAGACGTTCTCAGCCACCTTTGGGTACTTCACCTCATCGGCAAACCAGTAGCTTACAACGGTGATCATTGGACTCCAGCTGTTTGGCAAAGCCAAGAGGAGGATCATGGCTTGCAGCTGAGGGTCAACCTTCCATCCGATGGCTATGCACTCTACAGTAAGGGACTCGATCTGCTGTAGGATCTCCATGATGTCGTCAACTTCGTTAGCTCACAAGGTGACGAGCTTCTTGGAGACGAAGAGCTGGTTAGCAAGGTTGGTGGACAGATAGATGGTGGAGAGCTTCTTCTTGGCCTCTACGGCCTCCATGCATCCTTAAATGAGAACGTGCTGCATCAGAGCTAGTGCTAACACCAATAAGGCAAATGCCTTCTTGTTTCACTTCTTGTACTTCTCAACTTCCTCCGGCATCGCGGTATCCGGAGGGGCGGTCTCTTTACAGTTGACAACCTCAAGCATGCCTTTGTCATAGATGTGGATCTCAAACTGCCACCTCCACAAAGGAAAGCCGTTCCCGTGAATTTTCAACACGGCGTTGATGCTCTCTTGCTCAGTCGTTGCCATGGCGCTTGGTGGTAACGTGAAAGTTGTAGAGCTAGGGTCCTTCTAGGCACGTGGGTCCATAACCCATTGTTGGCACTACTAGGTGTGGAGGCACCCACAAGGATGCCTAACTCTCAATGATGCATGCTACCAGTGTTTGGGTAGCCAATGGACACCAATGGTGAAGAGTGTGGAGCACAAGGATCACAAATAGGAGTGTGTAAGACAAGTCACACTCAGTTTAACTGAATCAAAACATGTTTTTGTTACTTAGCACATTCGAATTACAGCCGATCCTTATAGCCTGTGATCCAAGCTTTCCAAAGCATCCAAGCACGCCAAAATCGAGCAATAGAGCCCCTACCACATCCATCGAAGTAACCCTTGGTGTAGTCGCCCACCTTGCCTTGCTTGCTAGGCAACTGGAGGCGCTTCGACGATGACTCGTTGGAGCGCCTTTCCTCGCTGAGATGCAAAGAAGATTTTTACCCTGGTCAATGAGGTTCTTATACTTCTTTTATGCCCCCATTGCATTTGAAGCTTGTTGGGGACAAACTCGGATCACTGGAGGTGAATTATCCTTCCACCCATGGCGAGTATGAGATTCCACCAGCCCAACACCCGAACTTCAGACCAGGCTAACTTTCTGAATACTCACTCAAATCGAGTAATTCAATACTCCATCTTGCATGGAAAAATCCAAGAAATCCAAACGTAAAGTTAGATCATATGTAAAACCACTTCTGAGTGGTGGAACTAGGGAGTATGAACAACTGCGGTGATGGCAAGGAGCACACCATGTCAACATACCGGTCACACTTGAATCATATGAAGCAATCCTCCTAGTCGTCGATAGATTTTCAAAGATGTCCCACTTCATCCTGACAACAACCACTGTCACCACCGAGGGAACGGTACAGTTGTTTCTAAAGAACATTGTGCAGCTACACGGTGTACTAAGAACCATCATGGGCAACAGATAAGGTCGATTCAAGAGCTATTTTTGTCACAAACTGATGACTCGCTACAGAAGCAGAATTCAATTGTCAATAGTGTTTCATCCTCAAACCAACATACAAACCGAGAGTAGAAACGAGACGCTTGAACAACTTCTCCAAACTCTATGTGAACCTCACGGGACGGATAGGGCACAAAAAATTCCCAATCGCCGAAGAATTTCTCGCGGTCAACGTCCAACGCTGAGACTTCACCACTATCTGAGAGGAAACATGGAAAATCCTTGCGAAGACACAAGCGGCGGTGAAAGGAGAGTAGCTGACCAACATCGCCCCGACGACATTTTCATCGCTAGTGACAAAGTCCTCCTCAACTCCACCATCATCAAACTCCGTGGAGTCGAATGCACGAAGCTCAAACCTCGATGACTGGGATCGTTTCAGATCGAGCGCATGCAAACCCCGGTGGTTGCACGACTCAAACTCCCCGACACTATGCGAGTTCATCGTGTGTTCCATGTCAGCAGACTCAAGCACTACGGAGACCCCGGAGAGGTCAGGGGGGATGACCCCCCCCCCCTCCTCCAATTCAAGTGGACGAGGACATAGAGTACGTCATCGAGGACATCCTTTGCCATCAACGACAAGGCTAAATGACGTAACATGTTCTCAAGTTGCACGGCTATGACGTCGGGCACAACAGTTGGGAACCCTACGACAACCTCCAATACGTCAATCACCTAATCGATGGATGTTACTGTTGTCATCGGGCCACATTTGTACGCGTGCCGTGACGATCCGTCTCAATGGGGGGGAAGTGTTACGAACCCGACGTACACGAGTCCCTAATCATTCTTAGTGGGGGTTTTTGTTAGTACAGAAATAGCCCAACAGGTTGCGAGATAGCAATATTCACTCCGACGGTCGAGGGCAAACCGGCTTACTACCCCACCTCGAGTGAATCTTCTCGAATCTTCAAATAAGTCGGACCACACTTGCGAACCTACAACAGAAGTATCACGACCTTTCACTGGATTTCTTGACGTACCGAGACAAATCTGGATTTATACGGACGCATCTCGCATCTTCACGGTTGATTCTCGAAGACTCTCGATTTTTCCGCGGACCTTCCCGAATATGACCACTCACGACGTTACTCCGCACATATCGCTCAGAATTCGACCCAATGACCCGAGTATGCCTCATTCGTAACTCGACTCTTGTATTTGCATGTTCGATCATTTTGACACTTCTCATCGAAGCACAATTACAGCTAATCATGAATTGATCAATTGTCCTAAATGATTAATCGTGTTCTGCCTCGCAAATTCTTATTGTTCACCATCTACGCTCCCTATGACATAACACTATGGTTGGAAACGTTTGGTGAGGCTGGGTGTAGTTGAAATCACTCGTTGGGCTCCTCAACGATCAATTTCAGCGATGACCGCAACTTCCTGTCCGCGTGGTTTTAGCCTTTCAGTTGCCTAGGTTGCATAGCTTGGCACTCCACGTCGATCCGTCCGGATAAACTCAAAACTTCCCTCCTCCAACAATCCTAGCGGGCCCCACGCAGAACACGAATGACTAATGGAATCGTCCCAACAATCCACGTCTCCACCAATCACGTGCGAATATAGATAGTTGGAACCTCGACATGCGTCCGCGTTCGGGAAGAGACGCTCCGGAAATGATGGTAAGTGCTGGGCGACCGGCAATTCGTGGAATCCGCATGTCCTTCAACAAAATGCGCCACAAACTGTCTGAAATCGTCCAACGACCTGTTTCAACGACACCCAGCCTCACTTGTTTTGATAGGTGTACGGAGATGGGATTCTGAGCACTATGCAAAATGCGACGTCATTGTGGATTGTTGCCTTTTTGTGTCATTTTCGCACCTGCACATTGCCTAGCACGACTTGCGGATGCAAGAATGGCGACGCCACGTTCCCGACGTTTCCCCGCTTGCCGACAAGTTTGTCCGTTCTCCACACTCGTCGCCTTCGTGGCATGGATCTCGTCGGATCGCATCGACATACAAGAGCACTTCGACATCGACCCTCACGCCACTTTTCTCGGGTTTCACCTCCGAGGGCGAAAAGGACATGATGTTTAGAAATCAAGTTAACAGTCGAGTAACGTTTGAGAAGCATCCATGTTGAAATAAATCAATTATGAAATAAACCAAATGTTCACTGTTTAGAGAGGAAATGAATATCTTATTTTGAAGCACATATCCACACTTCACACCGTCTTTTCATCTCTCAAAAATACAGAAAATTACTTTCTTTTCATTCCCACAGGGTGATGAAGCATCTTATTACTTATCATTTTGTTATAATTCATTTCAAGAGATCTCTTGAAATGAAACTACTTTGCGGTTGGAAAATAACAATGGATTTTTTATTTTCAATTTCACATGAACACAAGCATCACTCATGCGTAAGGTATGATCATCAGGTGCCAAGTATGACAACGTAGTATCTTGTCTTTTTGAATGGATATCATGCTATGACGCACAAAAGGCAACACTTCTAGAAATACAGATGAAACAAGAATCCACAAAGATAATGATCTTAAGGAATGAATCCTTATCATTCCTGTTTTGTAAATAGTTTGGTTTTTGTTTCAACCAAGGCAAGGACAACCAATGTTAAACAAACTGCATTGCTAAACATCCATATCTAATTGTCTCTTTCTTACAAGGGTAACAACTTGATTGCCACACACATGTTTGTGTAAGAAAAATGAAGGAGCAAACGTAAAATTTTTAAATGCTTCTTATTCCTCTACAAATTTTATAAAACAAATAACTTTTTAAATAGTAGAACATGTTTTACATCCAAATGCATGCATCCCAAAAAGTCGGCCACATGTGTTTACTCTCAACACCTTGGTGAGATCAAATCCTCTTTTCTATCTGCCATTATAGCCTCCAGAGAACAAGTAAAGAATGCTTCGATATGTTGTTCTTGTCATTTCTCCATGCGTAGTGAGATGAATTCTACATTGGACTCTTTTTTTCCTTGTTTAATACAAATTTTTAGTGATGAAACATGTAAGAAAGTAAACGTTTTTAGGAAAGATGACACTTCTTAGCCCTTTGAGAAAAATAAGGATAATGAATAAATCCAAATCATGTGATCATGTGAAAATAGATGAGAAATGTTCACTTGAATAAACGTTTTAAATCTTCTAAATTAAGGGTAAAGTAATCTCATAAACTGAATAATACTAAGTATTGTTTATTTTTTTTGTCATATTTGCTTCAACAATAAACTAAAACACGCTTCTAGTTATATAGAAACAATGATAAAGATGACAACAATGTTTTGATGTTCTTACTTTTTCATGCCTTCACATACGAGAACCATAGGTGGCAATGAATGTATGTATCTAGAAAACGTTATATTTGAAATTGTTTTTGTAGTCATTGGAAGAAACATCAAAGTAAGTCACGATGTTTTTATTTAATCACTTTCATTAAAATCATGTTTTGAAGAATGAACTTAAATTTTCAGATCCGGTAGAAATCTAGGATGGCATGGTGAGCATATTCTTCTTTCCATTCCTTAAGTCACATCGTTGGGATAAAAAATGTGTGCAATGTTATCACAAACATATTTGCATGATTAATATATTATAAATCAAAATATCTACATTACTTCATTCAAAGCTTTGACCTTGCTCTTGTGGAAAAGGGCTTGGCTCATCAAATAAAAACGATTATTCTACAACAAAAGCAAATGGGAATAAAAAACTTAAAACATACATGAACAGAAGATTGTAAAAACTTTATCTCAATGGATATGAAATATGATTATTTAATTAATAAAAAGATCCTTAAAATATACTTAATCTAGGGTCCACCACATGAACATAAACACTCACTACTATATTTTCCACGGAAGCATGAAAGGTTTAACGACAAGGCTTGGATTATGCACATTCCGTATCCTTTTTACTTAGGACATTTATCCATATCTTAGCTAGATGCATCTCCTTACCCTCGGTAATACATAATTGAAAAGAATATTGGATTTAACATTTGTTTGGTGAATTATTGGAAAAGTCAAATTAAAAAATAAAGATGATTACAATAAAATGACAACCAAAAGAACAAAATAAAACTAAGTTAAACTCCCTTTTAAGAAGAAAAATTTGTAGAAACTCATAGATGTTGTAAAATGATGAAAACATGTACCTCTCATACGTGAATTGAGTACTTCAAAATTAAGGAGAGAGAAAATGAGAGCAAGAGAGAGAGAGAGAGAGAGAGAGAGAGAGAGAGAGAGAGAGAGAGAGAGAGAGAGAGAGAGAGAGAGAGAGAGAGAGAGAGAGAGAGAGAGAGAGAGAGAGAGAGAGAGAGAGAGAGAG
>SZWC01029409.1:0-12817 GCA_023375785.1 Penium margaritaceum | reverse complement strand
GGGGGTGTCATAATGCGGTCCCAACTCTGTCCTCCAGGTCGTCCACAGAACATCCCTCTTGGAGGGTGGGAGGGAGTATTCCTGCGACGGCACCTACGCAAAACAAATCAACAAAAACCAACCTGGTGTCAAAGGGAGAAATCTTTTGCTATTTAGTGACAAGCAAGTACAAAGACTTTCAACAAGTAGTGGAACGGTGTGGCTACCATGCACAATGACCAACCAGATTAGGCTTGTGCCACTTACCATGACGAAATAATTTTACTATGTTTGGTCAACATTGACAACCCATAATATGGGCCACGAATTGTTAGAGGGGGAAACAATGGGTTGGGAATACTAGATACCAACTAGCAAGTACAACGACCTTGAGTTAGTATTAGCACGGTGTGGCTACCATGCACAATGACCGACCAAAGTAGGCATATGTACTACTGTCTTTCACCAAAGAGATCCACCGTGTGTGATCAACGTTTATAACTCATAATACGAGTCACAAAAGGTCAAAGGGGGAAACAATGGTTTGGGAACACCAAGTATCAACTAGCAAGCACAAGGAGCTTCCGTACGTTGTGGCACGGTGTGGATTGTTGGAATGATGCTCCTCACCATGGGAGGAGTGACTCCAAAAAAGAACACCAAAAAGACAAGCCTTAGTGGCTTAGTGGTTAATGGTGTCCACCTCCAGAGGCAGGGGCCCGGGTTCAAGTCCCACAAGATGAAATTATGCCCTGCCTCAAGGGAGGTGGAATATAGATGCCAGGAAGCTAGCTCAACCTCTAGAGTTCCTCTTTAAGTTTCTAGAAGGCCATGTGAGGGTCCAGGAAGGTGGGACACCTTCTAGAAGGGGTGACATGTCCTACAAGGCATCTAGAGGTGTCTTGGTCTTCTGGACACCTTCCCTCCTACTAGAAGCAAACTGAGGAACCTAGGAGAGGCAAAAGCTTCTAGAGGAGGGAAGGGATGCCTTCCTAGGTGGGAAAAGGACAGCCTACCAAGGAGCACTCTAGAAGCCATAGAATCTGCTAGGAAGCTCCAAATCTGGCATGCTTTGGTGTTTTGGAAAGCTTAGATCAGTGGCTATAAAATGCCACGGCTTGTGAGCCCTGATCAAGAGAACATTGCCAGTCAATTGAGGCCAAAACTTTTGCCACACTCTCTGACCATATTTTGCCATCCTTTGAACCAATTGCCTCCACAGTTTCAGTCTCTCCAAAAACAGTTGGTGCTGTGAAACAGCCACTGCTAGGGACCCTCCACACTCACCCTCAGGCCAACAAAGGGTTATGGGCCCATGCCTCTAAGGGGTTCAAAGCTAGCTTGATTTCATGCTCCCAAGAGCAAGACATGGCAACTAGCGAGCAAGATAACAACCGCGCTGTCCTTAAGTTTGATGGGACAGGCTTTGCCTTGTGGAGGTGGCAGTTTGAGGTCTTCCTCAACGACAAGGGATTGCTTGAGCTCGTAAAAGGTGATGAGACTACTCCGCCGGAGACTGCAACGGCTGAGGTGAAGGAGGCATACAAGAAGCGCAACAAAAAGGCATTGGTGCTCCTTGTGTCCGCGTTATGCCCACCACAACTTGGGCACATCCAAGGATGCACCATGGTCGCGGACGCATGGTCAAAACTCTGCTCCATCTACAAGTCAAGCAACCTTGCCAATCAGCTCTTCATCTTCAAACGGCTCGTCACCCTTCGAGCCAACGAAGGCGACAACATCATGGAGATCATGCAGCAGACTGAGTCCCTCGCAGCGGAGTGCGTGGCCACGGGTTGGGAGGTCGACTCTCAGTTGCAAGCTATGATCCTCCTTCTGGCCTTGCCAGACAGTTGGAGTCCCATGATCACAGTCCTTGGTTGCTGGCCTTCCAACGAGCTGAAGTACCCGAAGGTTGCTGAGTACGTGCGCAAGGAGTGGATGCGACGTGGCCGTGGAGAGAGTGCATCGGCATCAACTTCAGCTTACATAGTTCATCCTCAACGTGTAGGCCGAGGCAACTAGTGGAAGGGTGCCAAACAGGGCACTAAGAAGGGTGACAAAAAGGGGGAGTGCTTCAACTGCGGCAAGGAGGGCCACTACGCGCGCAACTGTCCCAAGAAGAAAACAGATCGGTCGCAGCGGGGCGGGAAGAAAGATGAGCACAAATTTATGGCGTACAACTCCACCAACTTGAAGGATCCGGGAGTTGCCGTCATCGACTCCCGATTAGGCCGCCATACGCAATGCAACAGGGCGGCATTTGTCACCTACGGCGCCTCGGAGAGATGCATGATGGTGGCGAATGGAAAAACAGAGGTGGCCGCCGGTGAGGGTAACTTCCGCATTGAGTCAATTGTGGATGGCAAACCTGTCACAAGCACAATCTACGATGTGCTACATATGCCCAACTTTGGGGCAAACCTGCTCTCCGTCAGTCGCCTTACCGACAAGGGACTTGAGGTGCTCTTCATAGAGAAGGAGGCCGTCATCCGCAAAGAGGGCAAAGCTGAGGTGATTGCACATGCCAAGAGGGAGGAAGACTTGTACCTGCTACGCACGATGATCCTTAGTAGCCGGGTAGGGTCCAACGCCGCCAATCTTGCAACGAAAGATGGAGGAGACCTGGACCTAAGGCACCGCCGACTCTGCCACATTTCTCCATCGACAATGAAGGAGATGGCTAAGAGGGAAATGGTACGGGGTCTTGAAATCAGCGGCCTTGATGGAACCAAGGAGACCGTGTGTGAGCCATGCATCATTGGCAAATCAACCTAGCAGCCGTTTGTCGCCAAGGGGACACGTGCATCGGCAAAATTGGCCGTGGTACACACAGATGTGTGTGGACCGCTTGAGAGCTCCATTGGCGGAGCTCGCTACTTCCTCACCTTCATCGATGACCACAGCCGGGAACTCTACCTCTACCCAATGAAGCGGAAGAGTGAGGTCCTTGCGTGCATGCAAGAGTTTGTGGCTGATGTGGAGTGGCAAACAGAGTTGAAGGTGAAGGCGTTCCGGAGTGCCAACGGCAGTGAATATGCGGGGTGCCTTGGGTGGATGAAGAGCAAGGGGATTGAGTGGCAAAAAACAATCCCACACTCCCCATAATAGAATGGTGTCGTAGAGAGATCAAATCGCACAACCCTTAACATGGTGCGATCCATGTTGAGCGACACCGGCCTTACACAACGGTATTGGGCGGAGGCGGCAAGGACAGCAGCGTACATCATGAATCTTATGCCGACCAAGCCGCTGAAGGACAAGGAGAGCAATGCGTGGAAGGCGCCACAAGAAGTGTGCAGCGAGAGGAAGCCGGCAGTGGGTCACCTCCGCACGTTTGGTTGTGTTGTACATGCAATGGTGCAGGCACGTGAGGGATGGAGCAAGCTGGACCCGCGTACCCGTTGGTGTATTTTCCTTGGATGTGAGAGCGGAAGCAAGGCGTATCGGCTCTTTGACCCAAGGAGGCAGCAGATTGTGCAGAGTCGCAACGTCACGTTCAACGAGAAAAGCTGTTGGACAGACAAGGAGGCAGGTCTCTCCAAGAAGGGGGAGTGGATGCCACTCCTTGAGGGGGAGACGCCGGAGGACGTGAATGAGGGTGACGTCCTCGCATCACCACCAAACGGAGAGCATCCCCTAAGGGATGGGCGAGCGGCAGACTTTATTCCGGCCAGTTTGGATGAGGAATCTGAAGCACCGGAGATGGACGTGGAGGTGGGGAGTCAACAGATGTCTCCAAGGTCTCCAAGAGAAGGGGGAGTAGGCGCTTGGAGAGGATGGCTCCAAAAGGGGACAACAACAACAACAACCGCCTCAAGAGCCTCGCACGAGTAAATGTGTGCAAAGAAGGACAAAAAGGTATGATGCCAACAAGGGTATTTGCATTGGGTCTGCACAAGCCTTCTTCACGCAAGAGGAGCCTCAATCTGTAAAGGAGGCACTGCAGCGGAAGGATGGGACTGAGTGGGAGGGAGCAATAAAATCTGAGCTTGCCTCCCACGAGGAGAACGGCACTTGGGAGCTGGTTGACCGGCCGGAGGGCGAGAAAATCATCGGCTCCAAGTGGATCTTCCGGAAGAAGCTCACAAAGGAGGGGAAGGTGGAACGGTACAAGGCGCGGCTGGTGGCGAGAGGATATGCCCAGAGAAAAGGGGAGCACTACGACAAGACCTTTGCACCAGTTGCCAAGCTTGCCTCCATCCGTACTATCCTCTCGGTGGCAGCGGCACGCGACTACAAAATCCACCAAATGGACGTGAAAACCGCGTTCTTCAATGGCAACCTGGACAAAGAAGTCTACATGGAGGTGCCAGAGGGGGTGGATGTGCCGCAAGGGAAGGTGTGCCGGCTTTGCAGGGCGCTATATGGACTGAAGCAAGCTCCGCTCATGTGGTACCTCAAGATGGATAGTTTCATGGGTGAACTTGGCTTCAAGCGCTGCGAGGCCGATCACAGCATGTACGTACGTAATCAGCCAGGACTCCACCAAATTTTTGTCCTCTACGTGGATGACCTCATCCTTGTATCTTCGGATGAGGGGGAGCTCAAGAGCCTGAAGCAACAACTTGGCGGCCGAGTCAAGATGACAGACATGGGTGCACTTGAGTACTACCTTGGCATCGCCATCAAGAGGGACCGCAAAGCACGCACGCTGTAGATGGGCCAAGAAAAATATGTGCAGGAGGTGCTTCGCCACTACAACATGGAGGAGTGCAACCCCATCGGCACACCTATGACAACGACATGTGAGCTGAGCTTGAGCATGGGCCCAAGCACGGAGGACGAGAAGGCGGGGATGGCTGGAGTACCGTACCAGTCCGCGGTTGGCAGCATAGTGTATGCCATGGTGGCGACGCGGCCTGACCTTGCCTTTCCTGAAGGACAAGTGAGCCGCTATATTGCTGATCCGGGGCCGCTACATGGGCAAGCAGTGAAGAGAATCCTCCGCTACTTGAAGGTAACGACACATTTGCGACTTGTGTTTGGAGGGGGAGTGCACACTGACTCCCTCGAGTTGGTTGGCTACTCTGATGCTAACTGGGCAGGTGACATTGATGACCGCAAGTCAGCATCAGGCTATGTTTTTGTGCTTGGTGGTGCGAATACCTTCAATATGTAGTGGCACAGTGTAGCTACTATGCACAGTGACCAACCAAATCATGCATATGTCACTGACCATGACCAAAGAACTTCACTTCATGTGGTTAATGTTGACAACTCACATCACGAGTCACATATACTCAGAGGGAGAAACAACGGTTGGGATTACTAGCTATAAACTAGAAAGTATGAAGACCTTCGATACGTAGTGACACGGCGTGGTAACCATGTACATGGACAAACCAAAGTAGGCATATGTCACCAACCATGACGAAACAGATTTCACATTGTGTGGTCAACGTTGAAAATGCATAACACGAGTCACAAATGGTCAGTTGGGGAAACAATGGGTTGGGAACACTTGTTATCAACTAGCGGGTAGAAAGATTTTCAACAAGTAGTGGCGTGGTGTGGCTAGCTTGCATGGTGACCAACCAAAGGATGCACATGTCACTGACTATGACTGAAGAAGTCCACAATGTGTGGTCAACATTGACAACTCATAACACGTGTCAACAATGGTTAGAGGGAGAGACAATGGTTTGCAAACCCTATGTATCAACTAGAAAGGACAAAGAACTTCTATACGTAGTGGCACAGCGTGGCTACTATGCACACCAAACAACCAAACTGTCATATGTCACTGACCATGATGAAATAATTTGAATATAAGTGGTCAACATTCACCAACCATAACACGAGTCACAAACGGTCAGAGGGGGAAACAATGGTTTGTAAATATCAGTCCTGACCTATCAAGTACGGCAACCTTCAATCAGTATAAGCACGGTGTGGCTACTATGCACAATAATCGACCAAAGTAGCCATATGTACTACCTTTGACCAAAGAAATCCACTGTGTGTGGTCAGCGTTGACAACTCATAACAGGAATCACAAATGGTCAGAGGGGGAGACAATGGTTTGGGAACACCAGGTATTAACTAGCAAGCACAAGAACGTTCAATTAGTTGTGGCATAGTGTGGATACCATGCACGATGACCAACCAAAGTAGGCATATGCCACTGACCATGACCAAATAATGTCACTAAGTGTGGTAAACTTTGACAACTCATAACACGAGTCACATATGGTCAGAGTGGAAGACAATGGTTTATGAATACTAGTCATCGAGTAGCAAGTACAAATACCTTTCATGTGTAGTGGCACAGCCTGGCTATCATGCATAGTGACCAACCAAAGTGTGCATATGTCACTGACCATGACCAACAAATTCTACTTCATGTGGTCAGCGTTGACAACTCACAAAATGAGTCAATGAGAGATAGAGGGGGGTAACAATGGTTTGGGAACACTAGCTATCAACTAGAAAGCACAAAGACCTTCAATACGTAGTGACACGGCGTGGTAACCACGAACAGTAACAAACCAATCTAGGCATATGTCACTAACCATGACCAAGGAATTTCAATATGGGTGGTCAACGTTCACAACCCATAACATGAGTCACAAATTGTCAAAGGGGAAAAACATGGTTCCAAAACATTGTGTATCTTCTAACAAGTACAAAGATTTCTTGTGTGTTTTCGCACAGTGTGACTACCGTACACAATGACCTACCCAAGTAGGCATACATCACTGCTCATGACCAAAGAAGTTTAGTGTGTGTGGTCAATGCTCACAGCTCATAATACAAGTCAATAATGGACAGAGGGAGAAACGATGGTTTGGGAATGATCGGTACGGACTAGCAAGTACAATGACCTTTGATAAGTGGTGGCACCGTGTGGCTACCATGCACAATGACCAACGAAAGTATGCTTGTGTCACTGACCATGACCAAAGAATGTCACCATGTCTGGTAAACTTTGACAGCTCATAACACGAGTCACAAATTGTCACAGTGGAAGATAATTGTTTCTAAACACTAGTTATATACTAGCACGTACAAATAGCTTCCATATGTCGTGGCACAGTGTGGCTACAATGCACAGTGATGAACCAAAGTATGCATATGTCAGTGACCATGACCAAAGAACTTCATGTCATGTGGTTAACATTGACAACTCACAACACGAGTCACATATATCTAGAGAGAGAAACAACAGTTTGGGAACACTAGCTATAAACTAGAATGTACAAAGACCTTCGATACGTAGTGACACGGCGTGGTAACCATGTACATGGACAAACCAAAGTAGGCATATGTCACTAACCACAACGAAACGGATTTCACAGTGCGTGGTCAACGTTGAAAACCTATAAAACGAGTCACAAATGGTTAGTGGAGGAAACCATGGGTTGGGATCACTAGTTATCAACTAGCCGGTAGAAAGATTTTCAAGTAGTGGCGTGGTGTGGCTAGCGTGCACGGTGACCAACCAAAGGATGCATATGTCACTGACAAAGACTGAAGAAGTCCACTATGTGTGGTCAACATTGACAACTCATAAGACGAGTCACAAATGGTCAGAGGGAAAGACAATGGTTTGGGAACCCTATGTATCGACTAGAAAGGACAAAAAACTTCAATACGTAGTGGCATAGTATGGCCACTATGCGCACCAAACAACCAAACTAGGCATATGTAACTGACCGTGATGAAAGAATTTCAATACAAGTGGTCAACATTCACCAACCATAACACGAGTCACAAACGGTCAGAGGGGGAAACAATGGTCCGTGAATATCAGTCCCGACCTAGCAAGTACGGCGACCTTCAATCAGTATAAGCACGGTGTGGCTACCATGCACAATGATCGACCAAAGTAAGCATATGTACTACCTTTGACCAAAGAAGTCTGCTTTGTGTGGTCAGCGTTGACAACTCATAATAGGAGTCACAAATGGTCAGAGGGGGGGACAATGGTTTGGGAGCACCAGGTATCAACTACCAAGCACAAGGATCTTCAATTAGTTGTGGCACGGTGTGGATACCATGCACGATGACCAACCAAAGTAGGCATATATCACCAAACAAAGTAGGCATATGTCACTAGTCATGACCAAACGGATTTTGCAGTGTGTGGTCAACGTTGAAACCTCATCATACAAGTCACAAATGGTCAGAGGGGGAAACAATGGGTTAGGAACATTAGTTATCAACTAGCAAGTGCGAAGAACTTCAACAAGTAGTGGCACGGTCTGGCTAGTGTGCACAGTGACCAACGAAAGGGTGCATATGTCACTCACTATGACCAAACAAGTCCACTATGTGTGGTCAACATGGACAACTCATAACACGAGTCACAAATGGTCAGAGGGAGAGACAATGGTTTGAAAACCTTATGTATTGACTAGAATGGACAAAGAACTTCAATACGTAGTGGCACGGTGTGGCTAATATGCACACCAAACATCCAAGCTAGGCATATGTTACTGACCATGACCACACAATTTCAATATGGGTGGTCAACGCTAACCAACCATAACACGAGTCACAACCGGTTAGGGGAGGAAACAATGATATGGGAATATCAGTTATCAAATAGCAAGTACAGCGACCTTCAGTCAGTAGTAGCATGGTGTGGCTACCATACACAATGACCGACCAAAGTAGGCATATGTATCGCCTTTGAGCAAAGAAATCCACTGTGTGTGGTCAATGTTGACAACTCATAATACGAGTCACAAATGGTCAGAGGGGAAACAATGGTTTGGGAACACCAAGTATCAAATAGCAAGGACAAGGAGCTTTAGTACGTTGTGGCACAGTGTGGATACCATGCACGATAACCAGCCAAAGTAGGCATATGTCACTGACCATGACCAGAAAATGTCACTAAATGTGGTAAACTTTGACAACTCGTAACACGAGTCACAAATGGTCAGGGTGGAAGATAATGGTTTGCGAATACAGTGCAGAATGACCAAACAAAGTATGCATATGTCACTGACCATGAACAAAGAATTTCACTTCATGTGGTCAACATTTACAACTCACAACACAAGTCACAGATAGTCAGAGGGGGCTAACAATGGTTTGGGAACACTAGCTGTCAACATCAAACCACAAAGACCTTCCACACGTAATGACACGGCGTGGTAACCATGTACAGAGACAAACCAAATTAGGCATATGTCACAAACCATGACCAAACGGATTTCACAATGTGTGGTCAACGTTGAAAACGCATAACACGCGTCACAAATGGTCAGTGGGGGTAACCATGGGTTGGGAACACTAGTTTTCAAATAGCAGGTAGAAATACTTTCAACAAGTAGTGCCACGGTGTGGCTAGCATGCACAGTGCCCAACCAAAGGATGCACACGTCACTGACTATGACCCAAGAAGTCTACTGTGTATGGTCAACATTGACGACTCATAACACGAGTCACAATTGATCAGAGGAAGAGACAATGGTTTGGGAATCCTATACATCGACTAGAAAGGACAAAGAACTTCAATACATATTGGCACGGTGTGGCTACTATGCACACCAAACAACCAAACTACGCATATGTCACCGACCATGATGAAAGAATTTCAATATGGTTGGTCAACATTCACCAACCATAACACGAGTCACAAACGTTCAGAGGGGGAAATAATGGTATGTGAATATCAGTTCTCAACTAGCGAGTACAGCAACCTTCAATCAGTGTAGGGACAAAGTGGCTACGATGCACGATGACCGGCCAAAGTAGGTATATGTACTGCCTTTGACCAACGACACCCGCAGTGTGTGGACAGCATTGACAACTCATAATATGAATCCAAAATGGTCAGAGGGGGAAACAATGGTCTAGGAGCACCAGGCATCAACTAGCAAGCACAAGGACCTTCAATACGTTGTGACACGGTGTGGATACCATGCACGATGACCAACCAAAGTAGGCATACGTCACTGACCATAACCAAATAATGTCACTAAGTGTGGTAAACTTGGACAGTTTATAACACGAGTCACAAATGGTCAGAGTGGAAGACAATGGTTTGTGAATACTAGTTATTGACCAGCAAGTACAAATACCTTCAATACACAGTGGCACAGTGTGGCTACAATGCACAGTGACCAACCAAAGTATGCATATGTCACTGACCATGAACAAAGGATTTCACTTCATGTGGTCATCATTTACAACTCACAACACGAGTCACAGATAGTCAGAGGGGCCTAACAATGGTTTTGGAAGACTAGCTGTCAACAAGAAAGCACAGAGATATTCGATACGTAATGTCACGGCTTGGTAACCATGTATACTGACAAACCAAAGTAGGCATATGTCACAAACCATGACCAAACGGATTTTGCAATGTGTGGTCACTGTTGAAAACTCATAACACGAGTCACAAATGGTCAGTGGGGGAAACCATGGGTTGGGAACACTAGTTATCAACTAGCAAGTAGAAAGCTTTTGAACAAGTAGTGGCACGGTGTGGCTAGCGTGCACAGTGACCAACCAAAGGATGCACACGTCACTGACTATGACCGAAGAAGTCCACCATGTATGGTCAACATTGACAACTCATAACATGAGTCACAAATGGTCAGAGGGAGAGGCAATGGTTTGGGAACCATAGTTATGGACTAGAAAGGACAAAGAACTTCAAAACGTAGTGGCACGGTGTGGCTACTATGCACACCACATGACCAAACTAGACATATGTCACCGACCATGATGAAAGAATTTCAATATGGGTGGTCAACATTCACCAACCATAACACGAGTCACAAATGGTCAGAGGGGGAAGCTATGCTCTGTGAATATCAGTTCTCAAGTAGCAAGTACAGCGACCTTCAATCAGTATGAGCATGGTGTGGCTACCATGCACAAGGACCAACCAAAGTATGCATATGTACTACCTTTGACCAAAGAAATCCGCTGTGTGTGGTCAGCGTTGACAACTCATAATAGGAGTCACAAATGGTCAGAGGGGGAGACATTGGTTTGTGAGCACTAGGTGTCAACTAGCAAGCACGAGGACCTTCAATAAGTTGTGGCACGGTGTGGATACCATGCACGATGACCAACCAAAGTAGGCACATCTCACTGACCATGACCAAATAATGTCACTAAGTGTAGTAAACTCTGACAACTAACAACACGAGTCACAAATGGTCAAAGTGAAAGACAATGGTTTGTGAATAGTAGTCATCGAGTAGCAAGTACAAATACCTTCAATATATAGTGGCACAGCGTGGCTACCGTGCACAGTGACGAACCAAAGTGTAAATATGTCACAGACCATGACCAACGAATTTCACTTCATGTGGTCAGCGTTGAAAACTCACAAAACGAGTCAAACATTGTTAAAGGGGGATAAATTTGGTTTGGGAACACGAGATATTGACTAGAAAGCACAGATACCTTCAATACGTAGTGATAGAGCGTGATAACCATGTACAGTGACAAACCAAAGAAGGCATATGTCACTAACCATAACCAAACAATTGTCATAGTGTGTGGTCAACGTTGAAAACCCATCACACAAGTCACAAATGGTCACAAGGGGAAACAATGGGTCAGGAACACTAGTTATCAACTAAGAAGTACAAATAACATTAATAGGTAGTTGCACAATGTGGCTAGCGTGCACAGTGACCAACCAAAGGATGGATACGTCACTGACTATGGCCGAGAAGTCCACTGTGTGTGGTCAACATTGACAACTCATAACACAAGTCACGACTGCTCAGAGGAAGAGACAATGGATTGGGAACCCTGTGCATGGACTAGAAAGGGGAAATAACTTCAATACGTTGTGGCACGGTGTGGCTAACATGCACACCAAATATCCAAATGAGGCATATCTGAATGACCATGACCAGAGAATTTCAATATGGGTGGTCAACGTTGACCAACCATAACACGGGTCACAAACAATCAGGGGAGGAAACAATGGTTTGGGAATATCAGTTCTCAACTAGCAAGTACAACGACCTTCAGTTAGTAGTAGCATGGTGTGGCTACCATGCACAATGGCCGACCAACGTAGGCATATGTACTGCCATTGACGAAAGAAATCCGCTGTGACTATAATACAAGTCACAAATGGTCAGAGGGGGGAAACAATGGTCTGGGGACACCGAGTATAAAACAGCAAGCACAAGGAGTTTCAATACGTTGTGGCACGGTGTGGATACCATGCACGATGACAAACCAAAGTAGGCATATGTCTCTGACCATGACCAAATAATGTCACTAAGTGTGCTAAACTTTGACAACTCATAACACGAGTCACAGATGGTCAGGGTGGAAGAAAATGGTTTGTGAGTGCTTGTTATCGACTAGCAAGTACAAATACCTTCAATATGTAGTGGCAAATTGTGTCTACAATGCACAGTGACCAACCAAAGTATGCAGATGTCACTGACCATGAACAAAGGATTTCACTTCATGTGGTCAGTGTTGACAACTCACAACATAAGTCATAGATATTGAGACGGGGTAACAATGGTTTGGGAACACTAGCTATCAACTAGAAAGCACAAAGACCTTCGATACGTATCGACACGGCGTGGGAACCATGTACAGTGACAAATCAAAGTGGCACAACTCTGGCAAAACTCTGGCACAAACCTGGCACAACTCTGGCACATCTCTTGCACAGCTTTGGCACAGCTCTGGGACAACTCTGGCACAGCTCTGGCACAACTCTGGCACAACCCTGGCACATCTCTGGCACAACTCTGCCACACCTCTGGTACAAGTCTGGCACAACTATGGCACAATTCTGGCACAACTCTGGCACAACTCTTGCGCAACTCTGCCTTAACTCTGGCACAACTCTGCCACGACTCTGGCACAACTCAGGCACAACTCTGGCACA
>SZWC01029408.1:3228-14049 GCA_023375785.1 Penium margaritaceum | reverse complement strand
GCACACTCACGTACGCCGGGTAGTGCTCGGGACGTGGCATGGATGGTGCTTGCCGTAGTGTCCGGAACTCCTTATACGACATATGCTCCAAAAAGGACGCGTCTCGACTCTTGACAAAGGCATGGTTTGTGGGGTCCCAAAACCGCCATGCCTTCGAGGCATGTGAGACTCCAATAAATACACACCAGCGGCCACGAGGGCTGAGTTTGTTATCACGTTGAGGTTGAGGAAACCAAACACAGGCCATTGTTCCCCATACCCGGTTGAAGGTCAGCCTTCTCCTTAAACCAGCGTTCCCAAGGTGTCACCGCCTTGGGCAATTGACCTTGTGGGACACGGTTCCAAACCCACGTGACATACTTGACCACCTCCTCCCAAAAGCTGAACGGTAAACCAAATTCCGTGAGCAACATTCGGAGTGCATCGCCCAATTTTCGGTGCCACCATTCTGCAATGCCATTCTGTTGTGGCGTGTAGGGTGCGGTGGTCTGATGTTCAATGCCTTTGACCTTGAGTTCATTAGTCAGGGCTCCAAGGAACTCTCCTCCCCTGTCTATTTACAGTACTAACAGTTTACACCCCGTCTGTCGTTCTGCTAGAGCTATCCACCCCGTGATAGCCCTTTGAGCATCTGCTTTGGTTTTCAGTAGAAAGGCCCAACGGAAGCGGCTGTAATTGTCTGTGAGAGTCAGAACATATTGGGACCCATATTGTAGAGAGGGGACAGGCATGGGTCTCGTAAGGTCTGCATGAACCAGGGCAAGAGGTGATGTCCTCTCGCTGGAGGACTTGGGGAATGTTTTTCTGTGTGCCTTACCTTCATGGCACACTAGACATGCACCATCCTTGAGACCATGAGCACATTCAGTCGGGCAGATGCCATGTGCAGTTGCATGCTTCAACATGCCTGTTACAGCGTCAATATGTATGTGTCCCAGTCTGCGGTGGATGAGCTCAGTGTGCCTTGAGTCTGTGCCAGTTACAGTGTGAACTTGTGGCCGGTGTGACTGTGTCTGAACGAGGGGAAAGAGGGTGAGCCAGTGCAACATGTCAACGTGAAGGGGTCCATCAGCCAACAACTTACCAGCAACATCATAAAGAATGCATCGATGCTTCTACGTCACAGTGGACATGTTGGCTTGTTTGTCCAACTATCCACTAGACAAGAGACTGACTTTCAACCGTGGAATATACAGCATGCCAGTCAACCACAGCACACTCCATGGTGCTTGCAATGCAACTGTGCCCACGCCCTCAACATGCAACATCTCCCGTGATCCAGTTCTCATACCATCCACACCAAGCGCTGCATGTAGTGTAACGAACAGCTGACAATGCAGGGACATCTGATGTGATGCAGCAATGTCAAACAACCACTCATGCATGAGTAGGGAATGGCTCGTAGTGACATGGGTGTGACCTAGCCGCTGACCTCTGTGCTGTGATGCAAGGTNTGTGTGTGTGTGTGTGTGAAGTGGATAGACGGTTCTGGGTCTGCGGAGGTGCCTTGATGCACATAGGCTGTCGGGGTACCCACGGTGTCACGGGCTTCTCCTTTGAGAATATCTTCATAGTTGCGGAGTTGAGCAAAGATGACGGACAGGTCGATGCCCTTGATCTCTGCCAAGGGATGACGGCGGAAAGCGTCGTGACGGAAGTCTCTATACTGTTTGCCCAGGTGCAGGAGCACCACATCCAGCCACTCAAGGATGGAACATGCCGTGCTGAGTCCAAGTACACGTCGCCGGATGTCCATAGCCTNATACAGCATGCCAGTCAACCACAGCACACTCCATGGTGCTTGCAATGCAACTGTGCCCACGCCCTCAACATGCAACATCTCCCGTGATCCAGTTCTCATACCATCCACACCAAGCGCTGCATGTAGTGTAACGAACAGCTGACAATGCAGGGACATCTGATGTGATGCAGCAATGTCAAACAACCACTCATGCATGAGTAGGGAATGGCTCGTAGTGACATGGGTGTGACCTAGCCGCTGACCTCTGTGCTGTGATGCAAGGTGTGGTGGAGCCATGGCGTCTGTCTCAGGGAGCTGATGCTCCAGTGGGGCTGTCCAGCTGAGCCCGGGTGGTGGAGCAGTTGGCTGCTGTGCCTGAGCCATCTCTGTGTACACGCGCATAGCCCACTCAGGTACGGGCACGGGAGTGTTCGAGAAGGGCGGCATGTAGTAGGGGCCTTGGTAGGTGGGTGGTGCAGGTACTGAGGGCGAGGGATATATCTGCTACATCTATGGCCCAAACGTTGCCGCACCAAAAGGCACCACAGTTGATGCTGTGACACCTAGTTTTGTGCTCTGCGACCCATTCCAGCCGGCAATCGAGTGATGTGACTACTGCTGCTGAGGCCACTGGCACTGCTACTGCTGCAGCAAGGGCCATTGGCGTTAATGTTGTTGTTGCTGTTGCGGCGGCTGCTGCCACTAGTGTTGCTGCTGGTACTGCTATTGTCGTCGCTACTGTTGCTGCCTGTCCATCATTTGGCACTGTAGTGCGAGACAGCGATGCCAAAATTGCCCTGACTGATTGCAAAAACTGCATCTTCGATCTCCGCGTCCACGCCCTCGGCTCCCACCACCACTCCCTGCGGTACTCCTTCCTCCTGTACTGTTGGCCCCCGTCTGTGTGTGTGTGTGTGTGNGTACCAGTAGTCTGCCACCGGTGCTCCAGGTTTGGGGGATAGATTGTGTAGCTTGTCTCACAGGGTCACGACTAGCGTCATGCCTTGTTCTTCCTGGCGAGTCGTAAGATGCCTCCAGGCATCTTTAGGCCGAGGGTGTCCCGTACGGGAGTCGGTTGGGTCTGCTCCCTTTCCCCTGAAACGATACGCGCGCAAGGCATATGACTGCAAATCAAGGAGCGCGCGACGGAGTGCATTGAGTATGCGAAGGAGAACTTGCGCATCAGTAGTGTCTAGAGCCGGCTGGAGGTAGTAGCTCTCCAGACCATGCTTAGCAGACCATTCCAGGAACAGGTCCTTCCAGGCTAGGAAGTCCCTGGTACCTAGCTGAGGCAGTGACAGGTCCTAGAATCCCAATCCCAGTTGTGTGATGGCGACAGCCGTGAGGGTCACGGCCGATGGGTCATTGTCTTGGGCACCATTGGCCCTCCCACCAGCTACGCTACCCCCGGCGTTGGACATTCCCACTACAAGGGAGGCTGGACGCGACTAGAACCTGCCCCTGGCGATGAAGAAGATTTCGGCAGCAATCCGCCGGGCCCACTTTGGGCCCAGTTTTCGGATGAGAGCCTTAAGCTCTGGGAAACCGCCTTAGGACCGGTTGTGGAACCTGCATCCAGCCCCAAGACCCTTCCTAGCCCGTTCCCACTCCACCTGTGCGGTCCCCCACTGTTAGGGGACTCTTGGGGTGCCTAGCGGGTTGGCTCCGCCGCCCCGTGACCACCACACGGACCGTGGGTAGCGCCGCCTCCTCAACGCCTGTGGCGTGGCTTGCGCTGTCCCCTCTGGGCGTGTTCGACGCCCCTACACTGGCCGCGTGGCTGCCTACGACGCCGACGGCACGTGGGCGACTACGTGTCCTAATCTGGCCATCCCTCGTTTTGCTTACTTCCCCTCTCTCGAGTCTGTTTGAGGCCCACAAGCCTGCTCTGATACCATGAGAGTTCTCCTATGACCAGATTGCAATTCGTTTCATGGAAAATGGTGGAATGTGGAGGGAGTTAGAGACAAAAAGAGGTCCAGCGCCATGAAAAACCTACCAAGAGTCTCAGTAAGAAATCACAGCTCTCTTACGGGTGAAGATCGCTAGTCGATCCTCACCTGTTAGCCGGCGAGCGAAGCTCGCCGGCGATCTGCGAAGTGTGAGGAAAATGTCCTTGCACGCCCCTCCAACGTTGGTTTCTGAACTCGGATAACCCTTGGGAACGTGAACAAGCACACTAGGAAGAAAACCTACAATTTTCCTAACTAGTTTCAAGAATGTGGACTAATCTAGGCATCGCAAGCATGTAACGGCATTGCTTCCAAACTGAATTCCTACATGTTAATGTTTAAAGCAGAGGGACTATAGGTTATGCTGCCAAGGTGGAGGCAAGGACACAAGAGCACGAATCCTAGAGCGACAACCTGATACGCAAGGATGCCATCCGCTCACGATATGTCCCCCCCACTTCCTAGACCAGGGAGCCATGCGCACTCACGACCACAAGGGAAAGCATAGAAAAGGGAATTAACAGAGATCACTGACACACTGACTCGTGCAGGATATGTACACAGCGAGGCAGATTCCTCTCTCTTTATCCAACGGACGCCAGAGCGGTTTACCGCCATCTTGGTGTTTCTTGGCATGGAGATCGTGCAAGACCGCAGACATTGGACACTACTCCTACATCAGGCCCGATATGCATGTGTTGTGGGGGAGCGCTTCAGCGACCTCCTTGGCGTAGTGCCCATGGCCTCCACACTCTCACAGTAGGATACCCTGAAGGTGGATGATCCCACACAGTTTGGGGAGACAGTGGATGTGACCTTGTACCTCTGTCTCATCGGATCTTTGATGTACCTGGCAACTACCACACGCCCTGACATTGCCTTCACTGTCAACCTCCTTGCACAATTCTTGCAGGCTTCACGCGCTAGATCCCTTCATGCGGCTATGCGAGTGGTACGGTACTTGGTCTTTGCACCATACTTTGGACTTTGCTTTCGCCAGCAGTGTTCGGTGGTCCTTGACGGCTACACGGACAGCGACTGGGCCTGGAGTCCAGATGGACGTACTCGCACCGGTTACGTGTTCCTGCTCGGTAGTACCATTGTGTCCTGGCGCAGCCGGAAGCAGGGTTGCATTGCACGTAGCATGTCTGAGGCAGATTATGTAATTGTGGGTGCAGAGGCTGCTGAGGCAGTATGATTGAAATATTTGTCCCTTGAGTTGGGTTAGTCAGTATCTGCCATTGTGCTTCGTTACAAGAATCAGAGCGCTCTTGCCATTGCGAAGAACCCTGGTATCTTTCACTCTCGCACGAAGCACATTGTGGTTGAGGATCACTTTGTGCGTGATCTGGTGGAGCGACACATTATCTCCGTCATATGGGTTCACACTGACATGCAGCATGCTAACTTCTTGACAAGGACACTAGCACGTGAGAAGTTTCTAATGGCCATTTGTTTTGCTGGGCTTTGTCCCTTGCCTGAGAGTGGTTGAGTGTGAGGTGTGTCTGTCTCTGTGTCATGACTAGTTTTGCACTTGTTGTACTCGTTTCAGTGCTGCACGTGTATGGACGTGCGTACCATTGGGTCAGGGGGGAGTGTTGTGATTTGTGATGTTACCGTCGACCAGTACAGTTTATTGTGACCACTCGGCCGTGTCCATATGTGTGTAGATCCCTAATGCGGACCTTGAGGTAGCGGTGTGTTGTCTGGTGGTGGACTACCAGCTTGGAGCTCACAGAAGACCGTCCCAGAGCTCTGAGCGTTGCCCGGGACCTCTTGCAGTTTTTTCCAGAGCACGTATGAGTTTATATGTGGACTGACCGTGGGTCCGATTTGCATTTTTTTGCATTGTGTGTCCACTGTTTGATGCTGGATGTATGCATGTGACCAGTCGTAGCGTCCGACTTGTGATTCTGCACGTCTAGGTTCAGACGGCGTAGCGTTGTGACATGTCTGCGCTGAGGCCAAAACAGTGGTTCTGGACCGGACTGACTCGTTTGGGTTTTTGCGGGGGTGATGGAGCCCGGTGCGACTAGCTGTCAGTGCCCCCACATAAGCCCGCTAGGGGCTCATTTGTACTCTCTTTCTTTTTCTTTCACATTATGCGTTCCAGACTCAGCCAGATTTTTGCCGCCTTGCGCTCCACTCACTCACAGAGCTCATGTTCGTGTTTGCATGGGCTTGCGTGCCCTAATTTGTTTCCAATTGATGCGCAAAGTTTCATAAGCTCCAATAGCTAAGTAATGCAGGGAGAAATGACAACAAACAAGCACACTGCATGAATAACTTCCGCTGCGCACGGTGGGTGACACACGCGACAGTGTCAGTTTGTCCTCAAACTGGCCCAAAACCAATGTTTTGGTTGCAACTCTGCATAGAGGTATCTAGAAGCAACACTGCCAGAACCTAGATGTGTTGAATCTTGAGTCGGACGCTAGGAGTGGTCACAATTATAAGTCCGGCATCTATCGATGGATAGAAAATGCAAAGCATACAAATCGAGCTCAAGAGCCAGTCCACTAAGAAAACTCTAGCGATTGTAGAAAAACCACAAACCACCCCGGCAAGCACCCAGGACGTCGTGGCATAACATGACACCTGCTGGTGGGCGGAGCCACCACTCGTCCATGCTCTGGCACCAGCTGCATCCGCATCAAGGATTTGCACCAGCATGGACACGGCCGAGTGGTCACAATAAGCTGTACAAACAGACGTGAACGACTCACATCACAACACTAGACATACACGAGTCCATAACCTTCCGAGTAGGGATTTGTGCCATTACATGAATAGCCCATGACATGCTGAGACCTCAATTTTTTTGCTTAGACGGTCTAGGGAAAATCCGCAAATCGCCCCCACCCTCTTGCGAACCTTCTCAAACTTTCTGACAACTTTGACCACTTACGAGAATCTATGAAGGAAGGATCATGACCTTTGGATTGACTTCTGAAAGCATCGAGACATGTCTCAATTCATTAAGAAGCATCTCGCATCTTCACGGTTAATTCTTGAAGCCCCCCAACTTCTTGGCGGGGCTTCTTGAATCTGACCACTCACGATGTGACTCCACACACGTTGCTCGACAATCGGCCCAATGACCCCGACTTTGCCCCATTCGTAACTCACTACCTGTATATACATGTTCGACCATTTCAATTCCATCGAAGTACACTCACCGCTAATTGGAAATTTCTAAAGTGTCCCGAATTCTCAATCTTGTTCTGCCTCAAAACTTCTACCTCTTTCCCATTCATGTTTAGTTGCTAGGAAGTTGCTTAGCCAATCCATGTGATGCGGGGTGTCTGAGAGCAACGAGGCACAATGCGTGAGATACGCCGTGGATGTAGTAACTTGCCTTCAATCGTGCACTCAACAAGAAGAAAGTGTGACGGGAGCGAGCGAGGTTAGTACCGGTGAGCACACACCCACCACGAGCATCAAGTACGGGTGGGTGAGTGCCGCCACCCGGGGGTCGAGCCCGACCACTCGGAATAACCGAGGATGGCTTCTCACCGATGGACGGCCAAGACCGGCGCGGTTGCCCTCTAAGGATCAACACCCGGGAAATATGCAGCTCCCCCAGCACATGCAAGGCAAGAGAACATGATGCAGGGCACGGCACTGAGAGTGTATAGGCCCTAGCATCTACCGCATCACATAATCAAAGAGTCTAAGGGAGTCATGCAATGGCCATGAGTGTGCTCAAAGGGGAACTCCTAGAACAAGCAACAGCTACAGCTTGCGGGCGTCAATGGCTTCAGCCAGGCCGGACACGCCTGACGCTCCCCCAGGGTAGGTCCATTGTTGCTTAATCTGTACATGTGTGTGCACAGTGTGGGAGGCAAGAGGACATAGAGTTGTGAGTGGCCAGCGAACTTCAACACTCCCCCATGACCCACAAGCAACCAACCCACACACAAGAGAGCACAACAAGAGGGAATCACGAGAGGTGATAGAGATGTGCAAGAACCAATCAACCTAGATCAATTAGACAAATGAGACCAACAAAGTGAACAGCACCTTTAAAGACATTATGACTGAGTGCCTTAGTGAGAAATTCAGCTCTCTAAGACCGTGTGTCTATCCAAGCAACCTAGACGATGCCAGCAGCAATGCACTCACGAATGAAATGATGCTCCACATTGATGTACTTGGTGCGTGAATGATGCATGCCGTTGTTTTCAGCAATGGCCTTTGTTTTTTTATTGTTGTAGTGTAGACTGATGCAACGGATGGGTACACGCAGTTGTCGTAACAAACAACACAGCCAGGGAGCTTCACACGTGCTTGCACCAAGAGCAGCATACTCAGCCTCGGCAGTGCTACGAGCAACACATCCCTGCTTGCAACTTTTCCAAGAGACTGTACTGCCCCCGAACAGAAAGATATATCCCGTTCGACTCCGGACATCAGAGTCATGCGCCCAGTCACTCTCTGTGAAGCCGTCCACCACAATTGAGGGTTGCGCACGAAAGGACAACCCAAGACAAGGGGTGGAGAGGGCGTAGCGCACTACCCGCAATGATGCCTCAAGATGACGCTCACAAGGGGACTGAGAGAAGTGGTGCAGGAAGTTCACAGCAAACGCCACATCAGTGCGGGTGGTCTTGGCGAGGTACATCAAGGAGCCAATGACACGGAAGCAATCGGTCACATCGACTGTCTACCCTAGTGTGGAAACCTCCAGAGACTTTAGTAAGGACTGACCAGCGGGTGTCATGGGAGTAGACGCCGTGGGGACAGATGTAAGGAGCGGGACGAATCGCTCCCCCAGGCTGCGTACATACGCAGCCTGATGGACATGCAATGTGCGACGCCCACGGTCACGTTCCAGCTCCATGCCAAGAAAGACACGAGCGGGACCAAGATCCTTCATCTTATATGCCGCCTGGAGCAAGGCCTTGGCGGCCGCGACAGATGCGGCGTCAGGAGAGGCAATGAGGAGGTCGTCCACGTAGACAAGAATGGCGACAAGTGGCTTGGTGGGGACACTAAGGAACAGCGCGGGATCCACAGTGCTCCTTTTGTACCCCCATTTTTCAAAGGTCGATGTGATCTTTTGGTTCCAACAACGTGGGGACTATTTCAGGCCATAGAGGGTCTTGCGCAAGCACGATATCCGGTTTGTTCCTTTTGAGAAACCGGGTGGCTGCACCATGTAGATCTCCTCGTCCAACCTACCATGGAGGAAGGTATTGCTGACATCCTTCTGTTCAAGCTCCAAGTCATGCTGAGCGACCAGAAACACGAGAGCCCTGGCTGTGGTGTAGCGACTAACCGGGACAAAGGTCACATCAAAGTCAACACCGTGGATTTGAGAAAATCCCTTTGTAATGAGACGAGCCTTGTACCGTTCAACTATGTTGTCAGGATTGAGCTTGCGACGGTACACCCATTTGGCAGCAACTGCCATGCGACCCGATGGGAGGTTGACAAGCTCGTACACACCATGCTCAGACAGTGCATCAAGCTCAGCCTTTATGGCCTGCTCCCACAACGAGGAGTCTGAGGCCGTGCATGCTGTCTGCACAGTCAGGGGCTCGGAGGACAGCGGAGAGAGCCCAGTGGTGGCAAAGCACGATGCAACATACCCAGCTACAAATGAGGATAGAGCTGGGTGGAACTCCTCCTCAACAAGAGAGTAGCCAAGGGCAGTGCTGGGGTGCATGACGAACACTGCATTGGATGGGACAGGGATAGCAAGACCAAGGGCACGGAGACCAGGGTCACTAGAGACCACGAGTTGAGACTTAGAAGGGAGTGCCCTGAGACACCCGCCATGAGTGTAGGGTGAGACAGGTGGGATGGATGGCACCCTCGCGGATGAGGAGGGAGTAACAGGACGCTGCTGCACAGGCAGAGGGGGTGAGACCACAGGGTCAGACGGCTGGGAGAGAGCAAGTGGCGGGGACATGGTGCCAGTGGGACAACCAGAGGAGGAGACAGAGGGTACGGGAGAGACAGAGGGCTCTAGAGAGACGGCACCAGGAGAGGCGAGAGATTGGCGTGGAGAAGGCGAGTTCAGAGGAGCAGAGGACGCGGAGGGAGAAGATGACAAAGAGGGAGAACTNGCCACGCTTTGGAGAACGGGGAGATGCCCAGAAAGAGATAGAGCCAACCACCAGGAGACAGCTTACCATCCCGTTGGTCTGAGGGGACCCACATAGTGGCAAGACACCCCCAGATGCGGGCCAGACGGAGGTCAGCACGTTGACCAGTCCAGCGTTCGAAGGGGGTGACAGAGTGGGGAAGGGGGCCATGAGGGACATGGTTCCAGACCCAGGTCATGTAGGACATGGCCTCAAAGGCAAAGAGGGGAGACTGCCCTGAGGTAGAGAGGAGAGAGCGGACACCATCAGCTAGGGTGCGGTTCCAACACTCAAAGACACCATTTTGCTGGGGGGTTTAGAGAGTAGAGGATTCAACGCAAACACCACGCGATTCAAGGAAACGAGAGGTGGGACCAAAGAACTCACCAGCACTGTCACTGTGAAACACACGCAAGGGCCAGAGAGAGGCACGCTCAACCTGTGGAAGCCATGACTCAAGGATATCAGTGACATTGCTTTTGTGGCAAAGGGCAAAGACCAAACGGTAGCGAGAGAAGCCATCAGTCAAGCACAGAACGTAACAGCCAAGGCCGCCAAGGACGTCATGGGGCAACGGACCCATGATGTCGGCGTGTATCAGATCGAGGGGGTGAGCGGTAGTGGACTCAGAGGTGGAGAACGAGGAACGGTGCATTTTCCCACTGGCGCAGTCGAGACGGGTAGACGTGCAGGGTGTAGCAAATGTGGCAGGGTCAAGGCCAAGGGCAAGCCGAAGGCGAAGGAGCCGCTGGATGGCAGTAGTGTGAATGTGGCACAGGCGGCGATGTAGGAGGTCGGCATGGTCGGGAGACAATGACGGGACGACGTGAACAAGAGCAGAAGCAGCGAAGACGAGGGCATCATGAGCGGAACACGGAACAGGCAATCACACTGCAAGCCACGAAGAACAGCACGGCCAGACGGGCGTAGAGAGATCGAGGCAAGGCCTCCGTTGGAGGAGAAGTCCATGCCCTGGTCGTCAAGGGTGGTCACAGAGAGAAGACTAACCTCAAGATCAGGTACGTACAACATGTCA
>SZWC01029407.1:2494-26238 GCA_023375785.1 Penium margaritaceum | reverse complement strand
GCGTCGGCTCCACCGGACGACACTCCATCAGCGTCGAGTCTCGCCGTCAGTCATCTGCACGCCGATGTACACAAGCCGGGAGGACACAACAGAGCACAATGAGAGATGTGCAAAAACCAACAGTGGCCAATGTGCGCACAGCATGTGGGTACACACAAGACAAGTTTCTACAAGTGTTGAAACAAGTCACCGAGCAACCAGATTTAGGCCGTGCTGTGAAGACTCTAGAACCTGATTCTTCATGAGACAACATCCAACAAGTTATATCTTCACTCTCGTCACACACATTCTCTTTGTAGGAGATCGAGATGAATTAATGTTTAGTTGGAAATGGAAACTACACTAGAGCGCAGGTTGGGGTAGAGACTGTGTTGATGCAGCGTGGGGGCTTCCACACTAGTTGCTTAGTCTGCTGCACCCTCAGTCAGAGTCTGAGTGCTCTGGGTTTGTTACTCAGAGACGTGCGCACCATTGTTAGCGTCAGAAAGCAGCTGCAAACCGGAAGTAACTGATTAGGAGTGAAGAATTAGCAACAATGGGAGACCCTCCAAGTTCTACCTCCCCCACAACTCTGTAGAACTTGTTACTCAGCTAACCAGCCAATCAGAAAATAGTCCTAGACCTATTTTCTGGCAGGCAGGGTTTTCTCGGTGAACCCTGCCAGACGGCCGACAGCCCAAAACCCGGGCGTCGTCCGTTTTGCCTCAAAACAGGACCATACCGAAATACCGACGCTGCGAACGCAGTCATGTGGTCAGAATCAGCTAGAAAAATAGGAGGAAAGAATTATGGCTGCCCGAACCCAGGCAGTGCCTACGATAGTCCATGACTCCAAACAGTGCCACGCAACATCAGACATGGGCCCTAGGCAGAGCATGTCGCTGCACACAACATCTGCAATGATAGTGATCGCCGGCGGCCCAACCGCCGAGGATGCCTGCCGGTGGAGCTAAGCACGTCGCCGGAGGGAGGAAGCTCCAGCGAATTGCTAGTAGGCCTCAACGTGCGTCGGCTCCATCGGACGACACTCCAGCAGCGTCAAGTCTCGCCATCAGTCATCTGCACGCTGATGTACACAAGCCGGGAGGACACAACAGAGCACAATGAGAGATGCGTAAAAACCAACACTCCCCCATGACTCACAGGCGTAGTGCACATGGGCAGGCAAGGACACAGTCAACAGCGAGACTCCCCCAGGGCACGCAAAGACGCAGGCAAGGACAAAGAAAGACACTCACGGACTCACGCCAACCGAAACCGCAACCTTCTTGAACGAGTCGCGCTTCAGTGCCTTGGTCAAGAAGTCAGCCAGTTGTCATGCTGTCTCACACACAACGCCGATGCTCCCGTCATGGAACAACGAACGCACATAGTGATACTCAACGTCGATGTGCTTTGTGCGCGTGTGATGCACGCCGTCATTGTCTGCGATGGCCATGACAGTCTCATTGTCACAATGCAACGTGATGGATGCGACGGACTGACGCAACTCGGACAACAAACGACGCAACCACACACTCTCACACGCGCCTGAGCGAAGGGCCACATAATCAGCCTCAGCAGTGCTATGTGCAATGCACCCTTGCTTGCCACTATGCCAGGACACAGTCGTTCCGCCGATCAAAAAGATCCAGCCTGTGCGACTCTTACCGTCTGGACTGCCGGTCGAGTCACTTTTGATGTAGCCCACCGCGACGATAGACGGCTGGCGGCGGAACATTAGACTTCCCCAAGGAGTCGAGATGACGTAGCGCAGTACTCGGATCGCGGCCTCGAAGTGGAGGTGGCGCGGCTCCTGAGAACTGAGCCAGGAGGTTGACAGCGAACGCGATGTCGGGGCGCGTTGTCGTCGCCACGAACATCACTGACCCGATGACTCGCAGATACGTGGTCACGTCGACCCACAACGGCTGGGTCAAGACTCTTCAGCTTCACTTGACCATGTTCAGCTCGTATTATGAGTTGTCAACGTCCACCACACAAAGTGAAATTCTTCCGTCATGTTCAGTGACACATGCCTACTTTTGTTGGTCATTGTGCATGGAAGCCACACCGTGCCACAACTTCTGGAAGACATTTGTACTTGCTAGAAAATACCTAGTGCTACCAAACCATTGTTTTCTCCTCTGACCATTTGTGACTCGTGTTATGAGTTGTCAACGTTGACCACACATAGCGGCTTCCTTTGGTCATGGTCAGTGACATACGCCTAGTTTGGTTGGTCATTGTGCATGGTAGCCCCTGTGCCACTATGTATTGATGGTCTTTGTACTTTCTAGACTATACCTAGTGTTTCTCAACCATTGTTTACCCCCTTGATCATTTATTACTCGTGTGATGAGTTGTCCATGTTGACCACACATATTGAAACTCTTTGGTCATGATAAGAGACGTATGCCTACCTTTGTCATTGTGCATGGTAGCCACACCGTACCACTACTTTTTAAAAGGTCCTTGTACTTCCTACTTGATACCTAGTATTCCCACATCATTGTTTCTCCCTCTGACCATTTGTGTCTCATGTTATGAGTTGTCAACGTTAACCACACATAGTGAAATTCTTTGGTCATGGTGAGTGACATATGCCTACTTTGGTTCGTCATTATGCTTGGTATCCACACCGTGCCACTACCTATTGAAGTTCTTTGTACTTGCTAGTCGATAACTAGTGTTCCCCAACCATTGTTTCCCCCTCTGACCATTTGTCACTTGTGTTATGAGTTGTCAACGTTGACCACACACAGTGAAATTCTTTGGTCATGATCAGTGACATATGCCTACTTTGGTTGGTCATTGTCCATGGTAGCCACACCGTGCCACTACTTATTGAAGGTCTTTGTACTAGCTAGTTCATAACTAGTATTGTCAAACCAATGTTTCCTCTGCTGATCATTTGTGACTCGTGTTATGGATTGTCAACGATGACCACCCATAGTGAAACTCTTTGGTCACGGTCAGTGACATATGCCTACTTTGGTTGGTCATTGTGCATGGTAGCCACACCGTGCCACTTCTCATTGAAGGCCTTTGTACTTGCAAGTTGTTAAATAGCATTATCAAACAATTGTTTCCCCCTATGACCAATTTTGAATCGTGTTATGAGTATTGAACGTTGACCCATCATAGTGAAATTCTTTGGTCATGGTCAGTGACAAATGCCAACTTTGGTTGGTCATTGTGCATGGTAGCCACACCGTGCCACTAACTATTGAAGGTCTTTGTACTTGCTAGTTGATAACTAGTATTCCCAAACCATTGTTTCCCCCTCTGACCATTTGTGACTTGTATTATGAGTTGTGAACGTTGACCCATCACAGTGAAAGTCTTTGCTCATACCCAGTGACATATGCCTACTTTGGTTGGTCATTTTGCATGTTAGCCACACGGTGGAACTACGTACTGAAGATCTGTATACTTGCTAGTCAATACCTAGTATTTCCCAACAATTATTTCCCCCTCTAACCATTTATGACTCGTGTTATGAGTTGTCAACGTTGACCACACAGTGAAATTCTTTGGTCATGGTAAGTGACATACGCTTAATGTGGTTGGTCATTGTGCATGGTAGCCACAATGTGCCACTACATATTGAAATTCGTTGTACTTACTAGTTGATAACTAGTATTCCCAAAAAACTGTTCCCCCCTCTGACCATTTGTGACTCGTTTTATAAGTTGTGAATATTGACTTTATACAGTGGATTTATTTGGTCATGGTCAGTGACATATGCATACTTGGTTGGTCATTGTGCATAGTAGCCACATCGTACCACTAGTTATAGAACGTCTTTGTACTTGCTAGTCGATAACTAGTATTCCCAAACCATTGTTTCCCCCACTTGACATTTGTGACTCGTAATATGAATTGTCAACATTGACCACACACAGTGGAATTATTTTGGTCAGGTTCAGTGACATATGCCTACTTTGGTTTATCATCGTGCATGGTAGCCACACTAGTACTTATTGAATGTCTTTGTACTTGCTAGCTGATATCCAGTTTTCCCAAACATTTGTTTCCCCCTATGACCATTGGTGACTCGTGTTATTAGTTGTCAAAGTTGACCACATATAGTGGAATTCTTTGGTCATGGTCAGTGACATACGCGAAAGTTTTGTTGGTCATTATGCATGGTAGCCACACCGTGCCACTATGTATCGAAGGTCTTTGTACTTGCTAGTTGATAACTAGTATTTCCAAACCATTGTTTCCCCCTCTGACCATTTGTAACTTGTGTTAGAAGTTTTCAACGTTTACCCATCGTAGTGACACTCTTTGGTCATGGGCAGTGACATATTCCTTCTCTGGTTGGTCATTATACACGGTAGCCATACCGTGCCACTATTTATTGAGGTTCTTTGTACTTGCTTGAAGATAAGAAGTATTTTCAAACCATTTTTTCTCCCTCTGACCATTTGCAACTTGTATTATGTGCTGTCAACGTTGACCAAAGATAGTGAAATGTTTTGGTTATGGATAGTGAAATATGCCTACTTTGGTTGGTCATTGTGCATGGTAGTCACGCTGTGCCACTACTTATTGAAAATCTTTGTACTGGCTAGTCGATAACTAGAATTCCCAAACCATTTTCCCCCTCTGAGCATGAGGGGCAGGTCCTCGACGAAGCGAGTGGACAGGGTCTGCACATAGGCAGCCTAGTGGACGTGTAGGATGCACTGGGAGCGATCATGCTCGAGCTCCATGCCCAGAAAGACTCGGGCAGACCCGAGATCCTTCATTTGGTAGGTGGTGTGCAGCAGGTCCTTGACATGCTGGATGGCAGGCA
The DNA here is from genome assembly GCA_023375785.1 of Penium margaritaceum. Lineage (NCBI taxonomy): Eukaryota > Viridiplantae > Streptophyta > Zygnematophyceae > Desmidiales > Peniaceae > Penium > Penium margaritaceum. The sequence goes on along the minus strand of SZWC01029407.1, from coordinate 21,452 downwards.
TGTCAAGCGACGCAATGAGGAGATCGTCGACGTAGACCAGGACAACGGCGATGGTCTGGCCTCGCGGGCTGACGAACGGTGCGGGGTCAGCGGTGCTGCACTGGAGGCTGTCGCGAAGGAGCGTGCTGCTGATCTCCTGGTTCCAGCACCGAGGCGATTGCTTTAGGCCGTAGAGAGCCTTCCGCAGCCGCCAGACTCTCCCACTGCCATCGTCGAAGCCTGGAGGCTGCACCATGTAGAGCTCCTCACCCTCTAGTGAACCATGGAGGAAGGCGTTGCTCAGGTCCATCTGATGCAGCTCCCATCCATGTTGGGCAACGAGGCTGAAGAGCGCCCGGTTCATGGAGAACCGGCCAACTGGGGCAAAGATCCGGTCGTAATATACCCCAGGGACCTGAGCAAACCCCTTGGCTATGAGGCGGGCCTTGTACTTGTCCAAGGACCCGTCGGGCTTCCACTTGCGCTGAAAGACCCACTTGGCACCTATGGCCTTCCGACCTGGAGGGAGGTCAACGAGGTCATACACGTGGTGCTGCCGGATAGCAGCGAGCTCATCAGTACAGGCAGCATCCTTGTGTGTGGCCTCAGGAGAGGCTTGAGCCTCGCGCAGGGTGGTTGGATCCTCCAGGCGTGCTATGGAGCGGACTAAGAGAGTTTGTGCATCTCGAGATCCAGATGGGATGCGCACGAGTGCAGCCATGACAACATGTCTATGCTCGTGATGAAGCATGGCGTAGCCTAGTGCAAAGCCAACGTGAAGGTCTGCAATGATAGCTGAAGTGGTCAGGCCGAGGGCCTTGGTGCGAGGATCCCAACTCACGACCGTAGGAGTGGAAGAGACACATGGAGCGTCAGGGTGCCGAGACGCCACAGGGCGAGGTGCTACGGTCTGCGCGCTCACTGATGGCCTGGGTTGGAGGCTGTCGCCTGGGCCACGCGTGTAGCACGGTAGGGCGGGATATGGCACCGAGTCTGACGGGTCGACGGAGGCGGACGGGGTTGTTGGGTCGGAGGGGAGAGTGGACGCGACTAGGGCTGTTAGCCCGGAGGGGCCAGCAGACGCGACTGGGGCCGCCGGCCCGGAGGAAACAGTGGATGCGACTGGGACGGCTGGCCCGGAGGGGCCAGCGGGCACGACTGGGGCTGCTGGCCCGGAGGGGCCAGCGGACGCGACTGGGGCCGCCGGCCCGGAGGGGCCAGCGGGCGCGACTGGGGTGCCTGGCCCGGAGAGACCAGTGGATGCGAATGGGGTGGCTGGCCCGGAGGGGCCAGCGGGCACGACTGGGGCTGCTGGCTCACAGGGACTAAGTGATGTGCCACCCAGAAGCGGCAGGATGGAGGACAGACTAACCACGCCCCCACGCGACAGGAGGGACACCGACGAGCCGGAGCAAACGAGATCGCGCAAAAAGAACTCTTCAAAAAAGAGGGTGTCGCGAGACGCGACAATGCAGTGTCGGGAGGGATCCCAGAAGCGCCAAGCCTTGGACTGAAGAGAGACACCAAGAAAGGTTCAAGGACACATGTGGGGGGTGAGCTTGCCGCCCTGCTGCGGAGCGAGCAGCCACACAATGACCACGCAATCCCAAACGCGAGCAGGGAGGAGGTCGGCTTGCTGACCGCACCAATGCTGGTACGACGTGGACTGGCGGGGAAGGGGTCCATGAGGAATCCGGTTCTCGACCCATGTGATGTAGGCCATGGCTTCAAAGTAGAAGCCTTCGGAGAGGCCAGAATCAACCCGCATGGTGCGGACAACATCGGCCATGGTACGGTTTGACCTCTCAGAGATGTCATTCTGGGCGCGCGTGTAGGGCGCGGACATCTCGCGGTGGATACCGTGGGAGGCAAGAAACGTTGTGGTCTCGTCCATGTACTCACCACCGTAATTTGAGCAAAAGCGGCAAAGAGATCAACCACACTTGCACTCCGCAAGGACAAGCCAGTCATGAATGGCACGTGCGACATCAATCTTCTATAGAAGGCAGAAGACCCAGCGGTAGCGAGAGTAGTCATCAGTGAGGGTGAGGACATAACGACCATGCTCTCCGACGGACTCAATCGGGAGAGGACCCATGACATCTAATGGACCAGGTCGAGAGGGGCGGATGCACGGGAGGAGGACATAGGATATGTGGACCGGTGCATCTTGCCCTTAGTGCAATCAACGTACTCCGTGGGGCACGGCAAAGGGAAAGTCTCAGGGTCAAGGCCCTTGGCTGGCTGGGTGCCGAGCATACAATCGATGGCAGCAGAGTGGATGTGGCAAAGGTGGCGGTGCAAGAAATGGGTGTGCTGTGAAGAAAGTGTGCTGGTGAGAAGCACATGGCCTGCGACGGCCGACGGGGAGGGGACAGAAGGAGAGGAAGACAGACGAGGCACGTGCCACAGGTTGCCACGGGCGGTGGCGTGAAGAACGACAAGACCAGACGGAAGCAACGACACATTGCTAACACCACGCGAGTGCACAACGTCCATGCTCATGCGGTCAAGGACAGGAGGCTGAGCTCAAGACCGGGGACAAAAAGGACTTCGATCAGGAAGAAATCACCGGAAGGACCACGGAAACGAACAACACCAACGCCGCGGACAGGTAACACCTGGTCGGAGCCCGTCCGGACTCGAAAGACATTGCCAATAGGACCAAGTATACTGAAGGCCTCGCAAGAGGCTGTCATGTGATGCATGGCCCGGGAGTCGATGATCTAGGTCTCGACTGGGTCCTGGACCGGAGTCGCCAGATCGCTAATAGTCACATGGAAGCAAGCAAGTGACTTGGATGCGGTGGAAGGGGGCGCGAACCGAGACTGCCAATCATCAAGCCACGCGACGTCGTCACGGAGGGGGACAGGGGAGATCACTGGAGACGACGAGACAGATGAGGAGGGAGGACACGACCGTAGCTCAGTCTCAATGATGCAGGGCAAGGGGGTTGAGTAGGAGGTGACGCAACTCGCACTTCCCTGGGGGGGAGGGCGAGGCAGGCCAAGCTGGAGGACAATAAACTGCTCCAATTGTCGCTCACGCGTGGACGGCCCGAGAGTGTAGACGGAGTGTGGAGTGACGGCGCCGGAGCCCAGATAGAAGGAAGACTGTCCCGGTGAAGGGAACGGGGGCGCCGACGGCTGCGGATGATGCTGTTGTGGAGCTGGCGTCTACGGGACAGAAGTCGCGGTCGGAGGAGCGGAGCTGCTGGACGGGGTCGAGGCGTCAGAGGTGGCGACAGTGACGGCGGCGGAGGTGAGACGATGCTCCCGCTGGCGACGCATGGTGGCGATGATGCGAGCCTCGTCTGGCGGTAGTGGACACGTGTACCACCTGTGCCCTGGCTGGCCACAGTGGTGGCAGACTGAGCTACCGGCACTAGACCTAGTCGACTATTGATGATGCTGTTGCTACTGACCCTTACCCTTCTTGCCCCAACGCTTCTTCTTTCCCGGCGATGAGGAGCTGGTTGAGGTCGCTGTTGCGAGGGAGGCGATGGCCACAGAGGCAACGGCAGGGGAGGTGAGAGTCTCTGTGTGTTGGAGATGGGACTCTAAACGAGCTTCCTCAATCCTCNGAGGTGGCGACAGTGACGGCGGCGGAGGTGAGACGATGCTCCCGCTGGCGACGCATGGTGGCGATGATGCGAGCCTCGTCTGGCGGTAGTGGACACGTGTACCACCTGTGCCCTGGCTGGCCACAGTGGTGGCAGACTGAGCTACCGGCACTAGACCTAGTCGACTATTGATGATGCTGTTGCTACTGACCCTTACCCTTCTTGCCCCAACGCTTCTTCTTTCCCGGCGATGAGGAGCTGGTTGAGGTCGCTGTTGCGAGGGAGGCGATGGCCACAGAGGCAACGGCAGGGGAGGTGAGAGTCTCTGTGTGTTGGAGATGGGACTCTAAACGAGCTTCCTCAATCCTCAAGAAGAGCGTGTATGTCCAGGGAATGAGGGTGTCCTGAGGTGCCATGGTAGAGAGGACCTCCTGGGAATAGTGGAAGAAGACGTACGCGAATGCGTCGGTGGCACCACAAATGATGGTGAGGAGCACAGCGAGAGGGAGTGGAGCAGAGGTACCGAGGCGACAGAGGATGTCCTGAGCCTACTGCCAGTAGGCGGTGACTGTCTCAATCTCCCCCATGTGCAGGGAGTTGAACTCCCGCAGTAGACGGCTGGTCTCAGCCTTGCTGGATAGGCGATGGAGCCGGGTGAGAACATGCCATGCGACAGCAGGGTCTGGTGTCTCGCCAGAGGTGAAGTCGCCGAGGAAGGGCCCTGGGGCTAGGCGGGAAGACGGAGGAGCGACGGGGACGTGAGCGCGTGCACCCAAAAATTGAGGGCATAATGCGTGGCTCACGAGTGCACTCTGACCCAATTTGAGTTTGGTCCTAAGCTATGGCAGTCCAAACTAACACAATTTCATGATTAGGACAAAACTAGGTCACCAAGACATGGCAGTTCAAGCATGAACAAGGACAAAACTAGACTATTCTGAGATAGGAAGTACCGCATCATCTGGGTGCCAGATGGGTCTGGGGAGCTGCTGCCAGGAGGGAAGCGAGCACGTGTGAAGCACGTGGAAGTGTCATCGGTGGCTGGTTGCAGCTGCTCGGCAACTACCGGACTTGTGTTTGCTCCCGCAGTCTTCTTCAGCTTATCATGTTTGTTTTCTGTTTAGCATAGCATGGAGCAAACATAGCAAAGGGGGACATGCATACAAAATACTCTCTTGGTCGATGTGGTTGACAATTGTTTCATCATGCATGTGTCAAACAGGTGATTCTGGGTTTCTAATACCTCGTGTTTGTATGACCGGGTTGTTTTGGCGTGTGAAAAATCACGGAAATCTCGCTCGCTCACAGGTTTGGTTCAACTCCAGGGTGGCGTTTCGGCCCCACATCGAATCGTTCGCATGGGTGGACCGGTCAACTGGCTTCTATCACCTCGTTACCCTTTTACTCCCTACACTCTCATGATTGCTAGTTTTTTCTAAGTGAAACCACGCTTGCTCTATGACTGTGCTCGTGGCACCCCCTTCAGGTGTGTCACACTCCAAATCCTAGCATGTATCGTAACTTACTTGTATCAAAGCAAGGAGGCCTGTGCTTCCTGCCATGGAAGGAAATCTTCTCCTCCCACAGCCAATCCTGGACTGGGCTTGCAACATTGGTGTGTCCTCATCCCAACAGCGAGTGAGATAGCCACAACTGTGGCATCTACAACAATAATCAGCATGCAACTCAATGAACATACTCGCATCTTGTCACTCTCCCACTGCTGTCTCTTCGGCATTGACTGACCTAACCATGGATCTCTGAGCTTGTGTCCACCCTTTCATATAAGACAACCTCTTTTGCAGCCTCTTTAGTAGCTGATCTGAACTCCATAGCATTGGTTGTTGTCCCGACTCCAGCCTCATACGCGCATCCGCTCCGGCAGCTGCAACTGCCATGACCCTTATGCATTTGTAACTCCGGCCATCTCTTCAACCTTGTGAGACGGATGTGACTGCTGCTTCGATAGCAAAAGTCCAATCCATGCACATGCAACGCCATTATGACATTGCTGACTCTTTAGCGTCATTGACTGCCCTAGCACTCGCTCTAGCAGCAAAGACAGCCAAACACATTGCTCCCATAGAAGTATCCGTTCTCACACTAGTGTAAGTCTTCACTCACACCGATCCAAGTCTTCTTTGCATCGGAGGAGCATCACCCAACTGCCACATGCATCTACAAGTGTTGCTTCGACAACAGCAACTACGCATGTGAAGTATCCCTCTGACATTGCCACCTCTCTGGTAGAGCTGACTGCACTACCACTCGCTCCAGTGGCAAAGGTAACCGCACCCTTGCTTCAGCAGCAGTATCAACTTGCATACCTGTGTGGGTTTGCACCCATGCCGATCTGAGACTTCTAGAAATTGGGAGAACAGGAGCCAACTGCGCACGTGCATCCGGAAGGCAGTGCTAGCCTCCATTGCCCCCATGGCCTCCACATTTTTTGCCACTGCACGTGCTTCTTGCACTCCTGCTAGTACGTCTACTAGTAGAGCTGTTGAGACATACATAACAACAACAGGGACCCCTTGCTACAACGGTAGTCAGCATATTCCCTCGAGTTGCATCAAGTTTACTATTAGCAAACATAAACAGTGTGTTGAACTGAACAATGAGGATGCTCTGTGCTACATGGCCTCTCATTGTACTTTGGTGCTTGATGAGAGCGTATGCAACAATTGGGTCAGTAGGCATGCGACATGCGGTGTCAGCATTGTAGGACCCAACCTCATCTATGAGATCGTTAGGCATTCCACAGATGAGGGCATGAACAACACGAGCTGCCTCTAAATCAACAGGGACAAAGGGAGGGTTGACCGAGGAATTAGACTCATGGTAATATTCTTGGAGCTGCTCCTCCTAAGCCCACGAGCTAAAGCGAGTATCCCAAGACGAGAGGGTGAGGTTTGGAGTAAAGTGGGGTGATGACATGTTAAATTTTCTCTGGTTCTGTATAGGCAATGCTAAAGCTTTGGTTGCGTTGTGCCGGCTGTGGCGGCGCCTACAGGGGGGCCACACTGAATGGTGTTGGAGGTGGCTGATGCGGAAGTGGGTGCAGTAGGGAATACAGCAGTAACGCCGGCAGTAATGGATGCAGAGGAAGTGGAACGTAATGTTGGGGGACCTATGCAAGGCCATTCCAAGCCAGCTCCCAACACTCCTCTCCATCATTAATGACCTCATTCCTTTGAGTGTCTTGATGCCTAAAGCACCTTGTGGTGCTCCTCCCATAGCCCTATCCTTGGAGGTGGCCTCCGGAAATTAGAGGACCTTCTTTCCACGGTTCTCCCTTTCGTCACTACTGTCCACCGGGATGGTTCTCTCTGGAATACCTTACCAGGCACCCGTTGTCCGGGGTCCTGACCCTCTAGAGGATGATTGCGAGTTTGATGCAACACTGTCCAACGTTGTCCACAAGCACCATCTCCATGATCAGGGAGGTAAGAGTGTAGGTTCAAGTCTTGGGTCATTTGCGTGTGAGCATAATTGTGCACTTTGTGGTTCTACATCAAGTTACGTTCAGGGGCAGCTTCTTGCTGGTGTTTCGTGGATTGAGGACCGACAGTCTGTTTTCTTCTTATTTTCCTAGGACTGGCAGTCTGTTTGCGTGTCCCAATGTCTCGTTGCCTGTAGTCAGAAGCTCATATCACGTTCTGCCATTGTTGCTGTCAGCCGTATTCCCTCCTCTGTTTGCTTGATAGGTGGCTTGTGGATCCTTGACTCTGGGACCACCCATCACATGACGTCTTCTCATTCCTCATTTCTCTCTCAGGGTCCCGTTGGCTCTGTTTGATTTTGCTGTACTTGCTCAGATCAAACTCTTCCAGTACAGGGTGTCGGTGGACTATTTTTGACGATTCTCGATGTGACAATTCTCGATGACCAGGGCATGGAGGTTTCCTCCAGCCGTTGCATTGTACATGTGTTGCATCACACCACTGGTCGTGTCCTGCTCTGCAGCACCCGCTGTGGCTGCCTATTCCGCGTCACCTCCTTTGCACCTACCCCTGACACAACTCCACTTGTCCATGTCCATCGCCTCCTCTTCCCGTTCCACACAAAATTCTTAAAATTCCACCTTTGCCACATTCACGCGGTCGCAATTGAGAGTATGTTCTACCACCAGCCTGCCCATGATCTCGACGCCTCTTCATTTCCTGCTCCTTGTGCAGCTGACTGTCTTGACTGCGCTCAGGACAAAAATGCATCGGTCTCCTTTTTCCACCTTTGATACTCGTACTTCCCTTGATCTGTTGCATGCTGATATCATGGACCTCCTTGTTCATGGCACTGTGGGGGGGGCAGGGATTGGTCACTACGTCCTTTGCCTCACTGATGACTTTTCTCCCATGCAATAGGTCTTTTTCCTTTGCCAAAAAAGTGATATTTTCTCTATGCTCAAGTCATGGCTTTCTCAGGCATGTGGTCATCGCCTTCGTGCATTCCGTTGTGACCGTGGAGGCAAGTTCATGGGGCCCACTGCTTGCTTCTTGTCATCTCATGGTGTGTGTATGGAGTCCCTGGATCCCTACACTCCCTAGTAGAACAGCGTATCCGAGCGCTCAAATCACACGCTTACTCATGGTTTTTGCACGCTTCTCACTGCTTCAAAACTGCCCCCTTCTTCTCTTGAGAGGCCATGTCTTACATGGCGGTTCTAGAACAGTGTTTTTCACGGTTCTCTCCCTTGTCATGTCACTCCCTTTGAGCGTTGGTTTGGCCGCCGCGTTGATTTGCGTCTTGCTCTTGTCTGAGGCTGTGTTGCTGTTGTCTGGATGCCAGATGACCTTCGGGACGGCACGCTTATTCCTCATGCTCGTCTTTGCAAGTTCCTTGGTATCTCTGCTTTGTCCAAGGCATAGCACTTCTGGGACACTGACCGGTGCCATGTCATTGAGGCACGTGATGCCCTCTTCTCTAAGGACTTCTTTCCTCGTGACTTATCTTGCGTTGCTCTACCCTCCTCACTGTCCTCGCTCCTTTGGCTTGGGGGAGGGTGTGCTTGTTTCCGCCTCTAGTTTTGTAGGCACCGCTCCATCCACATGCACAGCTGACATAGAGAACTCTTTTTCCTCATCACAGTCGTCGTCGATCGATTCCACTGACGGTGACTCGCACAGTCAGTCCTCTCTAACCAGTTCCCCTTCCGTTTACCCTCTTGACTCGCCACCAGTCTCTGTGTCCTTAGTACCCTCTGAGTTAGCTTCCACACCCATCATTGTCCCGGTACAGTCCTCACAACATTCTTCGTCTAGTTCGCCTCCTACTCCTGAGTCACCTACCATTGTACCTGCTAATATCTTAGAGCCCCGTCTTGAGACAGGTCCCTCCTGTAGGCCCTGAGCCATACACACGTAGAGGGAGGCTTCGTTCCCTCCCTCAACAGCCAGTCACCAGCCCTCTCAGCCCTCTCAGTGTCACACACAGTCCAATGAATCATCCTCCCCGGCTCGACCATCTACCAGACCCATTGGCCTGGATGTACTCGCCCTTGCCGTGAGTGTTGTTCACTCAAACTCGGCCATGGGATACACACTCATATCCCATGAGTTCTACAACATCCTTGATGCCTCGGTCGTTGGCTATCTCACTGCATGCTTTGCAGCAAGTGGAATTCTTACACCCCCTCTAGAGCCTACCATTTTTTGGCAGGCTCGTGAAGCGGTTGATGCCGATATCTTGGAGAAAACAATGTTGGAGGAGCTGAGTTCTCTCAAGGAACATGAAATCTTTGAGCTTGTTGATCTCCCAATAGGATGTATGGTTGTCTCAGATTGTTGGGTTCGTCTCCACTAGCTGAAACCTAACAGCAAGGTAGACCGATACAAGGCCCGACTTGTCGCCAAAGGGTTTTCAGAGGTTCCTAGAGTTCACTTTGATGAGACGTTTGTGCCTGTCGGGTGGTGTACCACTTCTTGCGCTCTTCTGAGTCTGGTCATCCAGCATGACTGAGAACTGGAGTAGATGGGCATTTACAACGTATTCTTGCATGGACGTCTCAATGAAGAGATCTACATGGTACAACCACTGAGTTTCACCAATGGCACAAATTGGGTCTGGCGACTATGGAAGGCACTGTCTGGTCTTAAGTAATCACCATGCTCATAAAACATGGAGATCTCCGCCACTTTTAAGAGAGGTGGCTATTTTCATAGTACTGTAGATCCAACACTCTCCTTGAGTGCTCCCTCTGAGCCTTTCATGGTTATTCTAGTCTATGTCGATGATGTGTTCATTGCCTCGTCCAACACCGCCGGTGTCCATTCAATCAAGTCTCTTCTGTAGTCCACATAGAAGATGAAGGATCTATGTCCAGCTTGAGTGTTCCATGGGATTGAGTTTGAGCATGTTCGTCAGTGTCACACTCTGCACGTACATCAGGTCCCCTGTGTCCGTAGTCTAGACGAGCGCTTCATGTCCTTGCTAGCTGACATGCCTGCTGTTTCCACGCCTATGACGCCAGCAGGTCAGCATCTGTTGAAATCTCTTGATCCATTGTAGCTGCAGCTGAGAGTTGACGTCTTCGATTATCTCAGTGTACTTGGACCCCTCATGTACCTTGCCACTACCACTCGGATGGATGTGGCCTTCCCGGTCAACTTCCTCGCCTAGTTGTCACAACGGCCTCGTCAGAGACATCTCAAGGATGCTCTATGTGCAGTCCACTATGCACTCTTTACAGCGCATATAAGACTATACTACCATACACAACCCTTTATAATTGTCGATACCTACACGATACATATGCACGCACTCATATAGGTTACATCTTCCTTGTTCGTGGGATTGCTGTTTCTAGGAAGAGTTGCACATAGGAGTGTGTTGTATGCAGCTCAAATGAGGCCGAGTATGTTGTACTCAGTGCAGGTACATGTGAGAGTGTCTGGTTATCCCACTTCTTTTACCAATTGTGTGTCCCCATCCGTTGCATCACCATGTGCTATGACAATCAAAGCACGAAGGTGATTGCTGAGCATGATGGCATGTATCATTCCTGCACAAAGCACATCAATATTGAGCATCACTTTGTACATGAGCACATTGCTACCGGAGAGGTTTAGCTTACTGGGTTGATACTCGTCAACAGTGTGCAAATTTTCTCACCAAGGCTCTCAGCAGTTGCATGTCCAAGACGTCTATTCATGCTATTGGTCGACTGCATGCTCGTGATGCCCCTGATTGACGTAGATGTGATACTCCTCTGCTCGCCTGTCATAGTCCATTATGGTATGGACATGTGCAGCTCATTCTGTCACGTGTGTGTGCAGTGTTTGTTTATGGGTCATGAGGGAGTGTTATTAATGAGTGTAGGAAAAGCAAGTGACCTCTTGACTCTGTTCACACACACATTATCAGTGTAGGTGATTGAGCTGAATCAAAGCCCTTGCATGCAACACTGGTGGTCACACAATGGACCATGCACTGCTAGCGTCTCAACAGAGTGCAAAAGTGGCTTCCTCAGGATCCATTCTAAATGTGCTTGAGAGCTTGGTTTGTATGATCAGTTTAACATGCTTGTTTTTTGCTCGCCGCCCTGACGCAGCAGCTTGCGGCACTCCAGCCGTTGGTCTCTCAGACTGCCACCAGTGCGCCGCCATCCTTCATCCCTCCAGGGCACGCCAGTCCAGTTGTATATGCTGCCACACACTACCTGGCGTAGCGGCAGACTCAGCGCCAGCGGCAGACAGTGACCTCCGTCCTTGGCCCCACACTGGGTGCCGGCCGCAGGCAAAAGAACTTTGAGATGCCGCCGCCGCCGCTTCAAGCCGACGAGCAGTTCCGGACCTGGGAGCTCAGCTTTCGGATCTGGGCGCAGGGTGAGGGTCTGTGGGCATACTACACCCTGCCGTATGACGCCACCCTGGCCGACCAGTTTTATGACACAGGTCGTGTCGTCCGTGCTATAGTCCCTGTCGCCCCTCCGGCTTCCCGCCTCGCCCTCGAGCCCTTCTTAGGCGACTTCATTGCTAGCGCCACCCCAGACCCTGCAGCTGCGTGGCACGTCCTCACTCGTCCCCATTGCCTGTCCAACGAGGCTGAGACCAGCCGCCTGCTGTAGGAGTTCAACTCCCTGCACATGGGGGAGACCGAGACGGTCACCTCCTATTGGCAGCGGGTGGAGGACATCCTTCGTCGCCTTGGGACCTATGCCCCACCCCCTCTGGCCGCGTTCCTCACCATCAAGCGTGGTGCCACCGACGCATACGCGGACGTCTTCATCCACTACTCTCACGACGTCCTCTCCACCATTGCAGCCCAGGACACCCTCATGCCCTGGGCATACGAGCTCTTCCTCTGAATTGAGGAAGCTCGTCTGGAGTCCCACCTCCAGCGCACGGAGGCTCTCGCCTCCCCTACCTTCGCCTCCGTGGCCGTCGCCTCCCCCGTCGCAGCTACCTCATCGTCGTCAGGGAAGAAGAAGCGTCAGAACAAGAAAAGCAGAATCAGCAGCAGTAGCAACAACGACCATCAACCGGGTCCAACGGTGGAGGCTTGGTCTGCCACAACTATGGCCAGCTCGGGCACGGGTGGTACACGTGCCCTCTACCGACGGACGAGGCGCGCGTCATTGCCACCATGCGTCACCAGCGGGAGCGCTGTCTCGCCTCTGCCACCGTAGTTGTCGCCGACTCTGACACTTCGGCCTCATCCAGCAGCTCCACCACTCCAGTTGCTTCGCCAGTCCAGCCGACACAAGCGCCGCAACAGTCGGTGCCGGCACAGTCCTCCTTCTACCCGGGCTCCGGCGCCGTCACCCCGCACTCCATCTATACTCCCGGGCTGTCCTCCTGTGAGCGTCAGTTGGAGCAGTTCATCGCGCTCCAGCTCGGCCTGCCTCGCCCTCCTGCCCAGGGAAGTGCGAGTTGCATCACTTCCTACTCTCCTGTCCAGTCCTGCATGACTAAGACTGAGCTACGGTCATGTCCCGTTTTCTCGTCTGGCTCGTCGTCCCCCATGGCCTCCGCTACCCCTTCCCATAATGACGTTTCATGGCTTGACGATTGGCAGTCTTGGTTCGCGCCTCCTTCCACCGCTCCTCCCCGTCGGCCGCCACAGGCCATGTGTTTGTCACCAGTACACTTTCTCCTCAGCACACTCGCCTCTTGCACCGCCGCCTCTGCCACGTCCACTCTACCACCGTAGACAGCATGCTCCGCACCCAGCCGGCCAAGGACCTTGACCCAGAGACTTTCCCCCTCCCGTGCCCCACTGAGTGCATTGATTGCACTCAGGGGAAGATGCACCGGTCCACATACCTTTTTTCTTCCTCCCGTGCGTCCGCCCCTCTCGACCTTGTCCATTTTTATGTCATGGGACCTCTCCCCACCGTGTCCATCGGCGAGCACGGCCGCTATGTCCTCACCCTCACTGACGACTATTCTCGCTACTGCTGGATCTTCTGCCTTCGGCAAAAGAGCGATGTCGCCCGAGCCATCCAGGACTGGCTTGTCCTTGCGGAGCGCGAGTGTGGCCGCTCTCTTCGCCGCTTTCACTCCGATTGCGGTGGTGAGTACATGGATGAGGCCACGGCCTTTCTTGCCTCCCGTGGGATCCACCATGAGACATCTGCGCCCTACACGCCCGTCCAGAACGGTGTCTCTGAATGGTGGAACCGTACCATGGCCGACGCCGTCCGCACCATGCGGGTCGAGTGCGGTCTCCCCGATGGCTTCTACTTTGAAGCCATGGCCTACACGACCTGGGTCTGGAACCGGATTCCCCACGATCCCCTTCCTCGCCAGTCCACGTTGTACCAGCATTGGTGCGGTCAGCGAGTTGACCTCCACCCGGCTCGCTTCTGGGGCTGCATGGCCATTGTGCGGCTGCCCGCCCCGCAACAGGGCAGCAAGCTCACCCCCCGCGGACGTCCCTACACCTTCCTCGGTGTCTCTCGTCAGTCAAAGGCCTGGCGCTTCTGGGATCCCTCCCGGCACTACATCGTCAAGTCCCGGGATGCCCTCTTCTTCGAGGACCTGTTTCCTCGCAACCTCATTTGCTCCGGCTCGTCCGTGTCTATCCCGTCGTGTGGGGGAGTGGTGAGTCCGTCCTCCGTCCTACCGCTTCCGAGTGACACATCCCTCAGTCCCTCCGAGCTGGCAGCCCCAGTCGCTTCCGCTGGTCCCTCCGGGCCGGCAGCCCCAGTCGTGTCCACTGGTCCCTCTAAGCCGGCAGCCCCAGGTGCGTCCACTGGCCCCTCTGGGCCAGCAGCTCCAGTCACGCCCGCTGGTCCCTCCAGGCCAACAGCCCTAGTCGCGTCCGATGGTCCCTCCAGGCCGGCAGCCCCAGTTGCGTCCACTGGTCCCTCCGAGCCGGTAGCCCCAACCGCATCCGCTGGTCCCTCCGGGCCGGTAGCTCCAGTCGAGTCCGCCGGTCCCTCCGGACCGACAGTCCCACTGGCATCCGCCGGTCCCTCCGGACCGGCAGCCCCAGGTGCGTCCACTGGCCCCTCCGGGCCAGCTGCTCCAGTCGCGCCCGCTAGCCCCTCCAGGCTAGCAGCCCCGGTTGCATCCGCTGGCCCCTCTGGGCCAGCAACCCCGTCCGCCTCCATTGGCCCGTCGGACTCAGTGCCATCGCTTGACTTGCCACGCTACACACGTGACCCAGGCGGCAGCCTCCGACCTAGACCGTCGGTGAGCGCACAGACCGTCGCACCGCGCTCCATGGCGCCTTGACCCCCTGTGGCCCCACGTGCCTCCTCCACTCCCACGGTCGTGAGTGGGGACCCTGGCACCAAGGCCCTTGGCTTGACCACCTCGGCCATCATTGCAGACCTTCACCCGGGCTCCGCACTGGGCTACGCCATGCTTCATCATGAGCATCAGCACGCTATCGTGGCTGCACTCGCGCACATCCCACCTGGGACTCGAGATGCACACGCTCTCTGAGTCCGCTCCACAGCACGCCCGGAGGACCCAGCCACCCTGCGCGAGGCACGAGCCTCTCCTGAGGCCGCACACTAGGACGCTGCCTGCGCAGATGAGCTCACTGTTATCCGACAGAACCATGTGTACGACCTCGTCGACCTTCCTCCACGTCGGAAGGCCATCGGCGCCAAGTGGGTCTTTCGGCGCATGTGGAAGCCCGACGGGTCCTTGGACAAGTACAAAGCCCGCCTTACAGCCAAGGGTTTTGCCCAGATTCCTGGGGTCGACTATGACTAGATCTTTGCCCCAGTTGGCCGGTTCTCCACTAGTCGGTCGCTCTTGAGCCTGGTCATCCAGCATGGATGGGAGCTGCATCAGATGGATGTGAGCAACGCTTTTCTCCATGGTTCACTAGAGGGTGAGGAGCTCTACATAGTGCAGCCCCGAGGCTTCGACAATGGCACTGAGAGAGCCTAGCGACTACGTAAGGCCCTGTATGGCCTGAAGCAGTCACCTCGGTGCTGGAACCAAGAAATCAGCAGCACGCTCCTTCGTGGTGGGCTCCAGCGGAGCACCGCTGACCTAGCACTGTTTGACAGTCCGCGAGGCCAGACTTTAACCGTTGTTTTGGTTCACGTCGACGATCTCCTCTTTGCGTCGCCAGACACGGTTCCCATCCAGCGTGTCTAGGACTTGTTGCACGCCGCCTACCACATGAAGGATCTCGGATCTGCCAGAGTCATCCTAGGCATGGAGCTCGACCATGATCGCTCCAAGGGTGTCCTGCACATCCACCAGGCCGTCTATGTGCAGACGCTGTCCACCCCCTTTGCGGAGGACCTGAGACTCGTGCCGAGCGCATCCTCACCCATGTCAACTGATGGTCAGGTGAAGCTGAAGAGTCCTGACCCAGCTGTTGTGGGGGAGCCAGTTGACGTGACCACGTACCTACGAGTCATCGGGTCACTGATGTTCCTGGCGACGACGACGCGCCCAGACATCGCGTTCACCGTCAACCTCCCAGCCTAGTTTTTTCAGGAGCCGCGTTACCTCCACTACGAGCTCGCGATCTGAGTACTGCGCTATGTCGTCTCGACTCCTCGGCGAGGTCTCATGTTCCGCCGTCAGCCGTCTCTTGTAGCGGTGGGCTACACCGACAGTGACTGGGCCGGCAGTCTGGACGGTAAGAGTGGCACATGCTGGATCTTTCTGATTTGCGGAAGAGCTGTGTCCTGGCGCAGTGGCAAGCAGGGGTGCATTGCATGCAGCACTGCTGAGGCTGAGTACGTTGCTCTTGGCTCATGCGCATGTCAAAGTGTGTGGTTGCGCCGTCTGTTGTCCGATTTGCGTCAGTCTGTCGCATCCATCACGTTGCATTGTGACAATGAGAGTGTCATGGCCATCGCCGACAATGACGGCGTGCATCACACACGTACAAAGTACATCAATGTTGAGTATCACTATGTGCGTTTGTTGTTGCATGACAGCAACATCAGCATCGTGTGGGTTGAGACAGCACAGCAGTTGGCTGACTTCTTGACCAAGGCACTAAAGCGCGAGTCGTTCAAGAAGGCTGTGAGTTCAGTCGGCATGCGTCCGTGAGTGACTCTCTCTGTCCCTGCTTGTGTTTCTGCTTAGCCTGGGGTTGTTTGGTCGTTGACTGTGTCTCTGCCCGCACATGTGCACTACGCCTGTGAGTCATGGGGGAGTGTTGGTTTTCGTGCATCTCTCATTGTACTCTGTTGTGTCCTCCCGGCTTGTGTCCATCAGCGTGCAGATGACTGACGGCGAGACTTGACGCTGCTGGAGTGTCGCTCGCTGGAGCCGACACATGTTGAGGCCCACTCACCCTTCGCTAGAGCCTCCCTCCTCCAACGATGCGCTCAACACCATCGGTAGGCCTCCTCGGTGGTCGGGCCGCCGACGGTCACTGCCACTGCAGATGTTGTGTGCATGCACCTAGCATTGTGTCTGGTTGTGGCATTGCGTCTGTAGCATCATGCGGTGCCTAGGGTCCATGTCTCCTACTGTATGGCCTGTTTGGCATCGCTGATTGTCGTAGGGAATGCCTGGGTTTGGGCAGCCATAACTCCTTGCTCCTATTTTTCTAGCTGATTCTGACCGCACGACTGCATTTGCAGCGTCGGTATTATGGTATGGTCCAGTTTTCAGGCAAAATGGCCGACGCCCGGTTTTTGGGCTGTCGAGTGTCTGGCAGGGCTCACCGAGAAAACCTTGCCTGCCAGAAAATAGGTCTATGACTATTTTCTGATTGGCTGGTTAGCTGAGTAACAAGTTCTACACTAGTTGGGGGGAGCTAGAACTTGGAGGGGTCTCCCATTGTTGCTCATTATTCATTCCTACTCAGTTACTTTCAGTTTTCAGCTGCTTTCTGGCGCTAACACTAGTGCGTGCGTTTCCGAGTAACAAACCCAGAGCTTCCAGACTTAGACTCTAGAGCAGCAGATTGAGGGGGCAGCGGACTTGAGCAACGAGCGTGGAAGCCCGCACGCTGCATCAACAACGCCGCTGCCCCAACCTGCTGCTTACGTTTTCTAGCTCCTCTCGTGTCAGGTGGGAGCTTGGTATGGACGAGATAGACCGGCGGCTCAAATTGCTGGTCAGGGGTAACCGTCACCTATTATGAAAGTGGTGTTTTTGAGCATGCGCTCATCTTTCCTATGTGCTTTCCCACGTGTGTCATGGCGACTGCTCAGGACGTCGTCTCAGACAAGTTTGCCCCATCTTTAGATGTTCTCTCGCAAGCATGAACAGAAGGCCAAGATATTTGAAAGTTAAATACTAAAGCAGTTGTACGCACAAAAAATCAACTCAATTTCCATTTTTGTGACCATGTCCAATCGGCGACTTGACTCACGGATGGAGTGAAGCGAGGGGTGTGATGTGTCACCCCTGGCGTTGCGAGAATTTTGATCGAGCTATTGGCCTTTTAATTTTGACTCGCAAATCCTGTGAAACATGGTGACCTAGTCGTGGTACAAAATAGGTCACCACCCTTGGGTAAATCCCACCATAAACTACGAACTAGGTACCTTACTCCCGCCTAAATTCGCAACAAAAATAGTTCAAACCATTTCCGGACCCGGTAATTTACCCCTTCTCACGTGTTCTGTAACGGTTGGAAACTTGGTTACATCTGTATTCGAAAAAAGGTGGAAAAAAAACCTCCGCGGATACGTTCAGGTGCTCCGTGCGTTTCCGCTCGGCCACCGAGGAACACCCCCCGCGAGCGCGAAACACGCTTGGACGTTGATGACGTCCAAGCGTCATCAACGTCAAGCGAGCAAAGTCGGCTTCCCGACAGGCTCCAACCGCTTCACGTCATATTAATTCGCGTCGGCGGACATGACATAGCTAGTCCACTTCGAATTTTCGTAGTCGTGTACTGGCTGCCCCCTATTCCAGAACGGCACATAATGTGTCCCCAGTTGTTCGAAATAGACTTAAAAAAACACCTTCGTGAAAAAACTCGCGAATGTATGCGGTAATACGGTATTTATACACCCAAATAGGTATTATAGGTAAGTTGTGTATTATCCCAAACATAAATATCTTCCAGGTCTGGATTTCCCCTTTCATTGATTGGTTAGTAGTTAGCTGTAGTGGAAGAAGATGGACCATCCAGGTTCATCCGATGACATCAGCACAACAGGAAAATATCTTGCAACATCCTGCCCTATGACGATACGTTGGTCGGTGGGTCGCGCTCCGGCGTCCACCCCGTGGGATATTACCTTTTGGTTGAGTGGTCGAGGCCAACCTTTCTGTTCGAGAGATTCTTTCTACTCCTCTACCCACTTACGACGACGATCCGTTACATCCCCACATGTGGATTTAGGCCTTTTTATGTTTGCGCGTGCTCCGCTTGCGCAAACATGAAACCCTACATCCGCAAACGAAGGTTTGCAAGTAAAAATAAGCAAAAAGGCTCATCACCCGACTGCGATGGAGAGATGAAGAATTGTCGTTGTTTTCTTCTTTGGAGAACAAAAATTTATTCGGAGAAGAAAAACATTTTGATCCGTGTAAACCACTTTCAAAACCCTTACCCGAGGTTATAGGGTTTTATTTTTGCGCGGGCTCCTGATGGGCTGCGCGGGTCCTAGCAGATTCTCTTTGAACGCATGGGGTGTTTCAAACACCCCATTCAAGGCGATTGCAAACTTGTTAAAAAGACAAAAACTCCTCCATAGGGAGGTTTGTGATATTGATTTGATGTTTATCGATGTCAACATGTAGTTTCTGGATGATATGTGGCGTCGACATAGCACGTGATTTTTGATATAGCGTGTTGTTTGTATTGTCGCTGGATATGGTGTGGTTTATGTGCAAAACGTGGATAAATAGTTTTTGTTGACATTTATGTGGATGTATGGTGACTCCCCTGATAAATAGCACCGTGGCTGAGAAGTGAAGTTGAGCCGAACTTCATCGCACCGACCACTTTTCAAGCCGTGTAGAAAAAGTTCCGCTGGAGGCCGTGTCGGTACTGTAGCCCATCCGCTTTTCAAGACGAGTGTGCCCC
>SZWC01029405.1:2878-23068 GCA_023375785.1 Penium margaritaceum | reverse complement strand
CGCAACTAGGGGGCAACTAGGGCATAGCTAGTGCCCAACTGAGACGCAACTAGGGTGCAACTAGGGCACAACTAGGGCGCAAGTTGGGCGCAAGTAGGGCGCAACTAGGGTGCAACTAGGGCGCAACTAGGGCGCAACTAGGGCGTAGCTAGTGCCCTACGAAGGCGTAACTAGGGCACAACTAGGGCGCAACTCAGGGCGCAACTCAGGGCGCAACTGAGGGCGCAATTAGGGCACAAGTAGGGCGCAACTAAGGCGCAAGTAGGGCGGAAATTGGACGCAACTAGGGTGCAAGTACGTTGCAACTAGAGCGTGGTTAGTACCCAACTGAGGTGCAACTAGGGCGCAACTAGGGCGCAAGTACGGTGCAACTAGGGCATAAGTAGGGCGCAACTAGGACGAAACTAGGGCGCAACTAGGGCACAACTAGGGCGCAACTAGGGCGCAACTAGCGCGCAACTAGGGCGCAAGTAGGGCGCAACTAGGGTGCAACTAGGGCGCAACTAGGACGCAACTAGGACGCAAGTAAGGGGTGAGTAGGGCGCAAGAAGGAGGCAAGGTGGGTGCATTTAGAGCGCAAGTAGGGCGCAAGTAGGGCGTTACTAGGGCGCAAGTAAGGCGTAGCCAGTGCCCAACAGAGGCGCAACTAGGGTGCAACTAGGGCGCAACTAGGACGCAACTAGGACGCAAGTAAGGGGTGAGTAGGGCGCAAGAAGGAGGCAAGGTGGGTGCATTTAGAGCGCAAGTAGGGCGCAAGTAGGGCGTTACTAGGGCGCAAGTAAGGCGTAGCCAGTGCCCAACAGAGGCGCAACTAGGGTGCAACTAGGGCGCAACTAGGACGCAACTAGGACGCAAGTAAGGGGTGAGTAGGGCGCAAGAAGGAGGCAAGGTGGGTGCATTTAGAGCGCAAGTAGGGCGCAAGTAGGGCGTTACTAGGGCGCAAGTAAGGCGTAGCCAGTGCCCAACAGAGGCGCAACTAGGGTGCAACTAGGGCGCAACTAGGACGCAACTAGGACGCAAGTAAGGGGTGAGTAGGGCGCAAGAAGGAGGCAAGGTGGGTGCATTTAGAGCGCAAGTAGGGCGCAAGTAGGGCGTTACTAGGGCGCAAGTAAGGCGTAGCCAGTGCCCAACAGAGGCGCAACTAGGGTGCAACTAGGGCGCAACTAGGACGCAACTAGGACGCAAGTAAGGGGTGAGTAGGGCGCAAGAAGGAGGCAAGGTGGGTGCATTTAGAGCGCAAGTAGGGCGCAAGTAGGGCGTTACTAGGGCGCAAGTAAGGCGTAGCCAGTGCCCAACAGAGGCGCAACTAGGGTGCAACTAGGGCGCAACTAGGACGCAACTAGGACGCAAGTAAGGGGTGAGTAGGGCGCAAGAAGGAGGCAAGGTGGGTGCATTTAGAGCGCAAGTAGGGCGCAAGTAGGGCGTTACTAGGGCGCAAGTAAGGCGTAGCCAGTGCCCAACAGAGGCGCAACTAGGGTGCAACTAGGGCGCAACTAGGACGCAACTAGGACGCAAGTAAGGGGTGAGTAGGGCGCAAGAAGGAGGCAAGGTGGGTGCATTTAGAGCGCAAGTAGGGCGCAAGTAGGGCGTTACTAGGGCGCAAGTAAGGCGTAGCCAGTGCCCAACAGAGGCGCAACTAGGGTGCAACTAGGGCGCAACTAGGACGCAACTAGGACGCAAGTAAGGGGTGAGTAGGGCGCAAGAAGGAGGCAAGGTGGGTGCATTTAGAGCGCAAGTAGGGCGCAAGTAGGGCGTTACTAGGGCGCAAGTAAGGCGTAGCCAGTGCCCAACAGAGGCGCAACTAGGGTGCAACTAGGGCGCAACTAGGACGCAACTAGGACGCAAGTAAGGGGTGAGTAGGGCGCAAGAAGGAGGCAAGGTGGGTGCATTTAGAGCGCAAGTAGGGCGCAAGTAGGGCGTTACTAGGGCGCAAGTAAGGCGTAGCCAGTGCCCAACAGAGGCGCAACTAGGGTGCAACTAGGGCGCAACTAGGACGCAACTAGGACGCAAGTAAGGGGTGAGTAGGGCGCAAGAAGGAGGCAAGGTGGGTGCATTTAGAGCGCAAGTAGGGCGCAAGTAGGGCGTTACTAGGGCGCAAGTAAGGCGTAGCCAGTGCCCAACAGAGGCGCAACTAGGGTGCAACTAGGGCGCAACTAGGACGCAACTAGGACGCAAGTAAGGGGTGAGTAGGGCGCAAGAAGGAGGCAAGGTGGGTGCATTTAGAGCGCAAGTAGGGCGCAAGTAGGGCGTTACTAGGGCGCAAGTAAGGCGTAGCCAGTGCCCAACAGAGGCGCAACTAGGGTGCAACTAGGGCGCAACTAGGACGCAACTAGGACGCAAGTAAGGGGTGAGTAGGGCGCAAGAAGGAGGCAAGGTGGGTGCATTTAGAGCGCAAGTAGGGCGCAAGTAGGGCGTTACTAGGGCGCAAGTAAGGCGTAGCCAGTGCCCAACAGAGGCGCAACTAGGGTGCAACTAGGGCGCAACTAGGACGCAACTAGGACGCAAGTAAGGGGTGAGTAGGGCGCAAGAAGGAGGCAAGGTGGGTGCATTTAGAGCGCAAGTAGGGCGCAAGTAGGGCGTTACTAGGGCGCAAGTAAGGCGTAGCCAGTGCCCAACAGAGGCGCAACTAGGGTGCAACTAGGGCGCAACTAGGACGCAACTAGGACGCAAGTAAGGGGTGAGTAGGGCGCAAGAAGGAGGCAAGGTGGGTGCATTTAGAGCGCAAGTAGGGCGCAAGTAGGGCGTTACTAGGGCGCAAGTAAGGCGTAGCCAGTGCCCAACAGAGGCGCAACTAGGGTGCAACTAGGGCGCAACTAGGACGCAACTAGGACGCAAGTAAGGGGTGAGTAGGGCGCAAGAAGGAGGCAAGGTGGGTGCATTTAGAGCGCAAGTAGGGCGCAAGTAGGGCGTTACTAGGGCGCAAGTAAGGCGTAGCCAGTGCCCAACAGAGGCGCAACTAGGGTGCAACTAGGGCGCAACTAGGACGCAACTAGGACGCAAGTAAGGGGTGAGTAGGGCGCAAGAAGGAGGCAAGGTGGGTGCATTTAGAGCGCAAGTAGGGCGCAAGTAGGGCGTTACTAGGGCGCAAGTAAGGCGTAGCCAGTGCCCAACAGAGGCGCAACTAGGGTGCAACTAGGGCGCAACTAGGACGCAACTAGGACGCAAGTAAGGGGTGAGTAGGGCGCAAGAAGGAGGCAAGGTGGGTGCATTTAGAGCGCAAGTAGGGCGCAAGTAGGGCGTTACTAGGGCGCAAGTAAGGCGTAGCCAGTGCCCAACAGAGGCGCAACTAGGGTGCAACTAGGGCGCAACTAGGACGCAACTAGGACGCAAGTAAGGGGTGAGTAGGGCGCAAGAAGGAGGCAAGGTGGGTGCATTTAGAGCGCAAGTAGGGCGCAAGTAGGGCGTTACTAGGGCGCAAGTAAGGCGTAGCCAGTGCCCAACAGAGGCGCAACTAGGGTGCAACTAGGGCGCAACTAGGACGCAACTAGGACGCAAGTAAGGGGTGAGTAGGGCGCAAGAAGGAGGCAAGGTGGGTGCATTTAGAGCGCAAGTAGGGCGCAAGTAGGGCGTTACTAGGGCGCAAGTAAGGCGTAGCCAGTGCCCAACAGAGGCGCAACTAGGGTGCAACTAGGGCGCAACTAGGACGCAACTAGGACGCAAGTAAGGGGTGAGTAGGGCGCAAGAAGGAGGCAAGGTGGGTGCATTTAGAGCGCAAGTAGGGCGCAAGTAGGGCGTTACTAGGGCGCAAGTAAGGCGTAGCCAGTGCCCAACAGAGGCGCAACTAGGGTGCAACTAGGGCGCAACTCGGGCGCAAGTAGGGCGCAACTAGGAGGCAACTAGGACGCAAGTAGGGTACAAGTAGAGTGAAGTAGGGCGCAACTAGTGTGCAACTAGGGCGCAAGTAAGGCGCAAGTAGGGCGCAACTAGGACGCAACTAGGACGCAAGTAAGGTGTGAGTATGGCGCAAGAAGGAGGCAAGGTGGGTGCATTTAGAGCGCAAGTAGGGCGCAAGTAGGGCGCAACTACGGGGTATCTAGTGCTTAACAAAGGCGCAACTAGGGCAAAACTAGGGCGTAAGTAGGGCAAAACTAGGGCGCAAGTAGGGCGCAACTAGGACGCAAGTGGGACACAATTGGGCGCAACTAGGGCGCAACTAGGGCGCAACTAGGGCGCAAGTAGCGCGTAGCTAGTGCCCAACTGAGGTTTAACACGGGCGCAACTAGGGCGCAACTAAGGTGCAACTAGGGCGCAAGTAGGAAACTAGGGCAACTAGGGTGCAAGTAAGGCACAAGTAGAGCGCAACTAGGGCGCAACTAGGGCGCAAGTAGGAAACTAGGGCAACTAGGGTGCAAGTAAGGCACAAGTAGAGCGCAACTAGGGCGCAACTAGGGGGAAACTAGAGCGCAAATAGGGCACATGTAGGGTGCAAGTAGGGCGCAACTAAGGTGCAACTAGGGCGTAAGTAGGTCGCAAGTAGTTCGCAAGTAGGGCGCAACAATGGCGCAACTAGGGCGCAAACAGGGCCCAAGTAGGGCGCAAGTAGGGCGCAAGTAAAGCGCAAGTAGGACGTAACTAGGGCACAACTAGGGCGCAACTAAGGCGCAACTAGGGCGTAGCTAGTGCCCTACGAAGGCGTAACTAGGGCACAACTAGGAAACATCTGAGGGCGCAACTAGGGCGCAAGTAGGGCGCAACTAAGGCGCAACTAGGGCGTAGCTAGTGCCCAACTGAGGCGCAACTAGGGCGCAACTACGGCGCAACTAGGGCAAAAGTAGGGCGTAAGTAGGGCGCAACTAGGGCGCAATCAAGGCGCAACTAGGGCGCAAGTAAGGCGCAAGTAGGGCGCAACTAAGGCGCAACTAGGGCGTAGCTAGTGCCCAACTGAGGCGCAACTAGGGCGCAACTACGGCGCAACTAGGGCAAAAGTAGGGCGTAAGTAGGGCGCAACTAGGGCGCAATCAAGGCGCAACTAGGGCGCAAGTAAGGCGCAAGTAGGGCGCAACTAAGGCGCAACTAGGGCGTAGCTAGTGCCCAACTGAGGCGCAACTAGGGCGCAACTACGGCGCAACTAGGGCAAAAGTAGGGCGTAAGTAGGGCGCAACTAGGGCGCAATCAAGGCGCAACTAGGGCGCAAGTAAGGCGCAAGTAGGGCGCAACTAAGGCGCAACTAGGGCGTAGCTAGTGCCCAACTGAGGCGCAACTAGGGCGCAACTACGGCGCAACTAGGGCAAAAGTAGGGCGTAAGTAGGGCGCAACTAGGGCGCAATCAAGGCGCAACTAGGGCGCAAGTAAGGCGCAAGTAGGGCGCAACTAAGGCGCAACTAGGGCGTAGCTAGTGCCCAACTGAGGCGCAACTAGGGCGCAACTACGGCGCAACTAGGGCAAAAGTAGGGCGTAAGTAGGGCGCAACTAGGGCGCAATCAAGGCGCAACTAGGGCGCAAGTAAGGCGCAAGTAGGGCGCAACTAAGGCGCAACTAGGGCGTAGCTAGTGCCCAACTGAGGCGCAACTAGGGCGCAACTACGGCGCAACTAGGGCAAAAGTAGGGCGTAAGTAGGGCGCAACTAGGGCGCAATCAAGGCGCAACTAGGGCGCAAGTAAGGCGCAAGTAGGGCGCAACTAGGGTGCAATTAGGGCGCAACTGAGGTGCAACTAGGGCACAATTAGGAAGAAACTAAGGCGCAACTAGGTTGCAAATAAGAGGCAAGTACGGCGCAACTAGGGTGCAACTAGGTACAATTTAGGGCGCAAGTAGGACGCAAGTAGGGCGCAATATGGGCGCAAGTAGTGTGCAAGAAAGGCGCAACTAGGACGCAAATAGGGTGCAAATAGGGCGCAAATAGGGCGCAATTAGGATGCAACTAGGGCGCAACTAGGGCGCAACTAAGGCACAACTAGGGCGCAACTAGGGCGCAACTAGGGCGCAAGTAGGGCGCAAGTAGGGCGCAAGAAGGGCACAAGTAGGACGCAACTAGGGCGCAACTAGGCTCAAGTAGGGCGTAGCTAGTGCCCTACGAAGGCGTAACTAGGGCACAACTAGGGCACAACTGAGGGTGCAACTAGAGCGCAAGTAGGGCGCAACTAAGGCGCAAGTAGGGCGCAAATACGACCCAACTAGGGTGTAACTAGGGCGTGGTTAGTGCCCAACTGAGGTGCAACTCGGACGCAACTAGGGTGCAAGACGGGCGCAACTAGGGCGTAAGTAGGGCGCAACTGGGGTGCAACTAGGGCGCACCTAAGGCGCAAGGAGGGCGCAAGTAGGGCGCAAGTAGGGCACAACCAGGGCGCAACTAGGGCGCAACTAGGGGCCACTAGGGCGCAAGTAGGGCGCAACTAGGGCGAACTAGGGCGCAAGTAGGGCGCAACTAGGACGCAAGAAGGGCGCAAGTAAAGCGCAACTAGGGCGCAACTGAGGCGCTACTAGGGCACAACTAAGGCGTAGCTAGTGCCCAACTAAGGCGCAACAAGGGTGCAACTTGGGCGTAATTAGGGCGCAAGTAGGGCGCAACTAGGGCGCAACTAGGGCGTAGCTAGTGCCCAACTAAGGCGCAACAAGGGTGCAACTTGGGCGTAATTAGGGCGCAAGTAGGGCGCAACTAGGGCGCAACTAGGGCGTAGCTAGTGCCCAACTGAGGCGCAACTAGGGCACAATTAGGGCACAAGTATGGCGTAAGTAGGGTGCAAGAAGGGCGCAACTAGGGCGTAGCTAGTGCCCATTTCAGGCGCAACTAGGGCGCAACTAGGGCGCAAATAAGGCTCAAGTAGGGCGCAAGTAGGGCGCAACTAGGGCGCAACTAAGGCGCAACTAGGGCACAAGTATGGCGTAAGTAGGGTGCAAGAAGGGCGCAACTAGGGCGTAGCTAGTGCCCATTTCAGGCGCAACTAGGGCGCAACTAGGGCGCAAATAAGGCTCAAGTAGGGCGCAAGTAGGGCGAAAGTAGTGCGCATCTAGGGCGTTACTAGGGCGGAACTAGGGCGTAGCCAGTGCCCAACCGAGGCGCAACTAGGGCGCAAATAAGGCTCAAGTAGGGCGCAAGTAGGGCGAAAGTAGTGCGCATCTAGGGCGTTACTAGGGCGGAACTAGGGCGTAGCCAGTGCCCAACCGAGGCGCAACTAGGGCGCAACAAGGGCACAACTAGGGCGCAAGTAGGGCGCAACTAAGGCGCAAGTAGGGCACAAGTAGGGCGCAAGTAGGGCACAGCTAGGGCGCAACTAGGGCACAAGTAGGGCGCAACTAGGGCGCAACTAGGGCGCAACTAAGGCGCAAGTAGGGCACAACTAGGGCGCAAGTAGGGCGCAACTAAGGCGCAAGTAGGGCACAAGTAGGGCGCAAGTAGGGCACAGCTAGGGCGCAACTAGGGCACAAGTAGGGCGCAACTAGGGCGCAACTAGGGCGCAACTAGGGTGCAAGTAGGGCGCAAGTATGGCGCAACTAGGGCGCAACTAGGGCGTACTTAGTGCTCAACAAAGGCGCAACTAAGACACAACTAGGGCACAACTAGGGCGTAACGAGGACGAAGTAGGGCGCAAGTAGGGCGCAACACGGGCGCAACTAGGGCAAAACTAAGGCGCAACTAGGGCGTAGCTAGTGCCCAACTGAGGTGCAACCAGGGCGCAAGTAGGGCACAATTATGGCAAAATTAGGGCACAACTAGGGAACAACGCAACAAAGGCGCAAGTAGGGGGCAAATAGGGCGCAAGTAGGGCGTAACTAGGGCACAGTTAGGGTGCAACTAGGGCGTAGCTAGTGTCCAACTGAGGTGCAACTAGGGCGCAACTAGCGCGCAAATAGGATGCAAGTAGGGCGCAACTAGGATGCAATTAGGGCGCAACTAGGGTGCAACTAGGGCACAATTAGGACGCAACTAGGGCGCAACTAGGTTGCAAATAAGGGGCAAGTACGGCGCAACTAGGGTGCAACTAGGTAGAATTTAGGGCGCAAGAAGGGCGCAAGTAGGGCGCAAGTAGGGCGCAACTAGAGCGCAATGCGGGTGCAAGTAGGGTGCAAGAAAGGCGCAACTTGCGCGCAAATAGGGCGCAAGTAGGGCGCAAGTAGGGCGCAACTAGAGCGCAATGCGGGTGCAAGTAGGGTGCAAGAAAGGCGCAACTTGCGCGCAAATAGGGCGCAAATAGGGTGCAACTATGATGCAACTAGGGTGCAACTAGGGCGCAACTAAGGCACAACTTGGGCGCAACTAGGGCGCAACTAGGGCGCAACTAGGGGGCACGTAGGGCACAAGTAGGGCGCAAGTAGGGCGCAAGTGGTGTGCAAGTAGGACGCAACTAGGGCGCAACTAGGGCGTAGCTAGTGCCCTACGAAGGCGTAACTAGGGCACAACTAGGGCACAACTGAGGGCGCAACTAGGGCGCAAGTAGGGCGCAACTAAGGCGCAAGTAAGGCGCAAATACGACCTTACTAGGGTGCAACTAGGGTGTGGTTAGTGCCCAACTGAGGTGCAACTCGGGCGCAACTAGGGCGCAAGTAGGGCGCAACTAGGACGTAAGTAGGGCGCAACTAGGGTGCAACTAGGGCGCACCTAAGGCGCAAGGAGGGCGCAAGTAGGGCGGAAGTAGGGCTCAACCAGGGCGCAACTAGGGCGCAACTAGGGGCCACTAGGGCGCAAGTAGGGCGCAACTAGGGCGCAACTAGGGCGCAAGTAGGGCGCAACTAGGGACGCGCGTAGGGCGCAAGTAAAGCACAAGGGTGCAACTAAGGCGATACTAGGGCACAACTAAGGCGCTACTAGGGCACAACTAAGGCGTAGCTAGTGCCCAACTAAGGCGCAACAAGGGCGCAACTTGGGCACAATTAGGGCGCAAGTAGGCGCAACTAGGGCGCAACGAGGGTGCAAGTACAGCGCAAGTAGGGCGCAACTAGGGCGTAGCTAGGGCGCAACTAGGGTGCAACTAGGGTGCAACTAGGGCATAGCTAGTGTCCAACTGAGATGCAACTAGGGCGCAACTAGGGTGGAACCAGGGCGCAATGTGGGCGCAAGTAGGGCGCAAGTAAGACGCAAGTAGGGCGCAAGTAGGACGCAACTAGGATGTAACTAGGGCGCAATCAGGGTGCAACTAGGGCGTAGCACGTGCCCAACCGAGGCGCAACTAGGGTGCAAGTAGGGCGCAAGTATAGCGCAAGTAGGGCGCAAGTAGGGCGCAACTAGGGCACAACTAGGGCGCAACTAGGGCACAACTAGGGCGCAAGAAGGGCGCAAGTAGGGTGCAAGTAGAACGCAAGTAGGGCGCAACTAGGGTGCAAGCAGGGTGCAAGTAGGGCGCAAGTAAGGCGAATCTAGGGCGCAACTAGGGCAGACGTAGGGCGCAAGTAGGGTGCAAGTATAGCGCAAGTAGGGTGCAACTAGGGTGCAAGTAGGGCGCAAGTAAGGCGAATCTAGGGCGCAACTAGGGCAGACGTAGGGCGCAAGTAGGGTGCAAGTATAGCGCAAGTAGGGTGCAACTAGGGTGCAAGTAGGACGCAAGTAGGGCGCAAGTAGGACGCAAGTAGGGTGTAGCTAAGGCATATCAAAGGCGCAAGCATGGCGCAACTACTAGGGCTTAACTCGGGCGCAATTAGGGTGCAAGTAGGGCGCAAGTAGGCCGCAACTAGGGCCAAACTAGGGCGCAACAAGGTCGAAAAAGGTCGTAACTAGGGCGTAGCTAGTGCCCAACGTAGGCGCAAATAGGACACGATTAGGGCGCAACGAGGGCGTAACGAGGACACAAATAGGGCACAAGTAGGGCGCAACAAGGGCGCAACCAGGGTGCAACTAAGGCACATCTAGGGCGTAGCTAGTGTCCAACTGAGGTGCTACTAGGGCGTAACTAAGCGCAATTAGGGCGCAAGTAGGGCGCAACAAGGGCGCAACCAGGGTGCAACTAAGGCACATCTAGGGCGTAGCTAGTGTCCAACTGAGGTGCTACTAGGGCGTAACTAAGCGCAATTAGGGCGCAACTCGGGCGTAACTAGGGCACATCTTGGTCACAACTAAGGGGCAACTAGGTCGTAGGTAGAGAGCAAAGAAGGCGCAACTAGGGCGCAACTATGGTGCACCTAGGGCTTAGCTAGTGCCGAACTGAGGTGCAACTAGGGCGCAACTAGGGTGCAACTAGGGCTCAAGTAGGGCACAACTAGGGCGCAAACAGGACGCAAGTAGGGCGTAACTAGGGTGTAATTAGGGCGCAACTAGGGTGCAACTAGGGCTCAAGTAGGGCACAACTAGGGCGCAAACAGGACGCAAGTAGGGCGTAACTAGGGTGTAATTAGGGCGCAACTAGGGTGCAACTAGGGCGCAACTAGGACGCAACTAGGGCACAACTAGGGTGCAAAGAAGGCTCAAGCAAGGCGCAACTAGGGCGCAATCAAGGGGAAACTAGAGAGCAAGTAAGGCGCACGTAGGGCGCAAGTAGGGCGCACCTAGGGCGCAACTAGAGCGCAAGTAGAGCGCAAGAAGGGCACAACTAGGGTGCATCTAGGGCACAGATAGGGCGTATGTAGGGCGCAAGTTGGGCGCAACTAGGGCGTAACAAGGGCGCAACTAAGGCGCAATTAGGGCGCAAGTAGGGCGCAACGAGGGCGCAACTAGGGCGTAGCTAGTGCCCAACTGAGACGCAACTATAGCGAAACTAGGGCGCAACTAGGGCGTAAGTAGGTGCAAGTAGGGCGCAAGTAGGGCACAAGTAGGGCGTAACTAGGGCGCAACTAGGGCGCAACTAGGGCGCAACTAGGGTGCAACTAGGGCGTAGCTAGTGTCCTACGAAGGCGTGACTAGGGCACAACTAGGGCGCAACTAGGGCGCAACTAGGGCGCAACTAGGGTGCAACTAGGGCGTAGCTAGTGTCCTACGAAGGCGTGACTAGGGCACAACTAGGGCGCAACTAAGGTGCAACTAGGGTGCAACTATGGCGTGGTTAGTGCCCAACTGAGGTGCAACTCGGGGGCGCACCTAGGGCGCAAGTAGGGCGCAACTAGGGAGTAAGTAGGGCGCAACTAGGATGCAACTAGGGTACAACTAGGACGCAGAAAGGGCGCATGTAGGGCGCAACTAGGGCGCAAGTAGGGCGCAAGTAGGGCGCAAGTAGGGCACAACCAGGGCGCAACTAGGGCGCAACTAGGATGCAACTAGGGTACAACTAGGACGCAGAAAGGGCGCATGTAGGGCGCAACTAGGGCGCAAGTAGGGCGCAAGTAGGGCGCAAGTAGGGCACAACCAGGGCGCAACTAGGGCGCAACTAGGGCGCAACTAGGGCGCACCTCGGGCGCAAGTAGGGCGCAACTAGGACGCGAGTAGGGCGTATGTAGGGCGCAACTAGGTCACAACTAGGGCGCAACTCAGGCGCTACTAGGGCACAACTAGGGTGTAGCTAGTGCCTGATTGAGGTGCAACAAGGGCGCAACCTGGGCGCAATTAGGGCGCAAGAAGGGCGCAAGTAGGAAGCAACTAGGGCGCAAGCAGAGCGCAAGTAGGGCGCAACTAGGGCGTAGGTAAAGCGCAACTAGGGTGAAAGTAGGGTGCAACTAGGGCATAGCTTGTGCCCAACTGAGACGCAACTAGGGCGGAACTAGGGCGCAACTAGGGCGCAACTGGGGTGCAATCAAGGCGCAACCAGGGCGCAAGTAAGACGCAACTAGGGCGCAAAATAAGGTGCAACCAGGACGCAACTAGGGCGGAACTAGGGCGCAACTAGGGCGCAACTGGGGTGCAATCAAGGCGCAACCAGGGCGCAAGTAAGACGCAACTAGGGCGCAAAATAAGGTGCAACCAGGACGCAACTAGGGCGAAATCAGGGTGTAACTAGGGTGTAGCTCGTGTCCACTTGAGGCGCATCTATGGTGCAAGTAAGGCGCAAGTAGAGCGCAACTAGGGCGCAACTAGGGCGCAACTAGGACGCAACTAGGGCACAACTAAGGCGCAACTAGGGCACAACTAGGGGCAAGTAGGGCGCAAGTAGGGCGCAACTAGGGCGCAACTAGGGCGCAACTAGGACGCAACTAGGGCACAACTAAGGCGCAACTAGGGCACAACTAGGGGCAAGTAGGGCGCAAGTAGGGCGCAAGTAGGGCGCAAGTAGGGTGCAAGTAGGACGCAAGAAAAAGGCAACTTGGGTGCAAGTATGGCGGAAGTAGGGCGTAAGTAGGGCAAAACCAGGCCGCAAGTAGGGCGCAAGTAGGGCGCAACCAGGGCGCAACTAGGGTGCAACTACGGCAAAAGTAGGGTGGTACTAGGGCGCAACCAGGGCGTAGCTAGTGCCCAATTAAGGCGCAACTAGGGTGCAACTAGGGCGTAGCTAGCGCCCAACTGAGGCGCAACTAGGGCGCAACTAAAGCGTAGCTGGCGTAAGTAGGGCGCAAGTAAGGCGCAAGTAGGGCGCAACTAGGGTGCAACTAGGGCGTAGCTAGCGCCCAACTGAGGCGCAACTAGGGCGCAACTAAAGCGTAGCTGGCGTAAGTAGGGCGCAAGTAAGGCGCAAGTAGGGCGCAACTAGGGCGTAGCTAGTGCCCATTTGAGGCACAACTAAGGGGGCAACTAGGGCGCAACTAGGGCTCAAGTAGGGCGCAAGTAAGTTGCAAGTAGCGCGTAAGTATGGCGTTACTAGGGCGCAACTAGGACGTGGCCAGTGCCCAACTGAGGTGCAACTAGGGGGCAAGTAGGATGCACCTGGGGCGCAAGTAGGGCGCAAGTAGGGCGCAACTAGGGAGCAACAAGGGCGTAAGAAGGGCGCAACTAGGGCGCAACTAGGGCGCAACTAGGGTGCAACTAGGGCGCAAGTAGGGCGCAAGTAGGGCGCAACTAGGGAGCAACAAGGGCGTAAGAAGGGCGCAACTAGGGCGCAACTAGGGCGCAACTAGGGTGCAACTAGGGCGCAACTAGGACGCAAGTATGGCGCAAGTAGGGAGTAACTAAGGCGCAACTAGGGCGCAACTAGGGCGGAACTAGTTGCGCAACTAGGGCGTAGCTAGTGCCCAATTAAGGCGCAACTAGGGTGCAACTAGGGCGCAACTAGGACGCAAGTATGGCGCAAGTAGGGAGTAACTAAGGCGCAACTAGGGCGCAACTAGGGCGGAACTAGTTGCGCAACTAGGGCGTAGCTAGTGCCCAACAGAGGCGCAATTAGGGCGCAACTAGGGAAAAACTATTGCCCAAGTAGGGCGCAAGTAGGGCGCAACTAAGGCGCAACTAGGGCGCAACAAGGGCGTTACTAGGGCGCAACTAGGGAAAAACTATTGCCCAAGTAGGGCGCAAGTAGGGCGCAACTAAGGCGCAACTAGGGCGCAACAAGGGCGTTACTAGGGCGCATCTAGGGCGTAGCTAGTGCCCTACTGAGGCGCAACTATGGCGCAACTAGGGGGCGACTAGGGCACACTATGGTGCAGGTAAGGCACAAGTACTGTGCAAGTAGCGCACAACTAGGGCGTGAGTAGGGTGCAAGTAGGGCACAAGTAAGGCGCAAGTAGGGCGCAACTAGGATGCAACCAGGACGCAAGTAGGGTGCAAGTAGAGTGAAGTAGGGCGCAACTAGTGCGCAACTAGGGTGCAAGTAAGGTGCAAGTAGGGCGCAACTAGGACGCAAGTAAGGTGCAAGTAGGGCGCAAGAAGGAGGCAAGGTGGGTGCATTTAGAGCGCAAGTAGGGCGCAACTAGGGCGCAACTACGGGGTATCTAGTGCTCAACTGAGGCACAACTAGGGCACAACTAGGGCGTAAGTACGGAAAAACTAGGGCATAAGTAGGGCGCAACTAGGACGTAAGTGGGACGCAACTGGGCGCAACTAGGGCGCAACTAGGGCGCAACTAAGGCATAGCTAGTGCCTAACTGAGGTGCAACTAGGGCGCAACTAGGGCGCAACTAAGGCGCAACTAGGGCGCAAGTAGGAAACTAGGGCAACTAGGGAGCAAGTAAGGCACAAGTAGAGCGCAACTAGGGCGCAACTAAGGTGCAACTAGGGCGCAACTAGGGCGCAACTAAGGCGCAACTAGGGCGCAAGTAGGAAACTAGGGCAACTAGGGAGCAAGTAAGGCACAAGTAGAGCGCAACTAGGGCGCAACTAGGGGTAAACTAGAGCGCAAGTAGGGCGCATGTAGGTTGCAAGTAGGGAGCAACTAGGGTGCAACTAGGGCGTAAGTAGGTCGCAAGTAGTTCGCAAGTAGGGCACAACTAGGGCGCAACTAGGGGTAAACTAGAGCGCAAGTAGGGCGCATGTAGGTTGCAAGTAGGGAGCAACTAGGGTGCAACTAGGGCGTAAGTAGGTCGCAAGTAGTTCGCAAGTAGGGCACAACAAGGGCGCAACTAGGGCGCAAATAGGGCACAAGTAGGGCGTAAGTAGGGCGCAAGTAGGGGGCAAATAGGGCGCAAGTAGGGCGCAACTAGGGTGCAGCTAGGGTGAAACTAGGGCGTAGCTAGTGCCCAACTGAGGCGCAACTAGGGCGCAAATAGGGCACAAGTAGGGCGTAAGTAGGGCGCAAGTAGGGGGCAAATAGGGCGCAAGTAGGGCGCAACTAGGGTGCAGCTAGGGTGAAACTAGGGCGTAGCTAGTGCCCAACTGAGGTGCAACCAGGGCGCAACTAGGGCGCAAAGACGACGCAACTAGGGCGCAAGTAGGAAACAACTAGCGCAACTAGGGTGCAAGTAAGGCACAAGTAGAGCGCAACTAGGGCGCAACTAGGGGGAAACTAGAGCGCAAGTAGGGCGCATGTAGGGCGCAAGTAGGGCGCAAGTAGGGCGCAAGTAGGGTGCAAGTAGGGCGCAAGTAGGGCGCAACAAGGGCGCAACTAGGGCGCAAATAGGGCGCAAGTAGGGCATAAGTAAGGCGCAAGTAAGGCGCAACAAGTGCACATAGGGCGCAACTAGGGCGCAAGAAGGGCGCAACTAGGGCGCAACTAGGGCGCATCTAGGGCGCAACTAGGGTGCAACTAGGGCGGAAGTAGGGCACAACTAGGGCGCAACTAGGGCGCAACTAGGGTGCATCTAGGGCGCAACTAGGGCGTAGCTAGTGCCCTACGAAGGCCTAACTAGGGCACAACGAGGGTGCAACTGAAAGCGCAACTAAGGCGCAAGTAGGGCGGAACTAAGGCGCAAGTAGGGCGCAAATAGGACGCAACTAGGGCGTGGTTAGTGCCCAACTGAGGTGCAACTAGGGCGTAACTAGGGCACGAGTAGGGCGCAACTAGGGCGCAACTAGGGTGCAACTAAGGCGCAACCAAGGCGCACTTAGGGCGCAAGTAGAGCGCAAGTTAGGCGCAACTGAAGCGCAACTAGGGCGCATCTAGGGCGCAACTAGGTCGCAACTAGGGCGCAAGTAGGGTGCAACTAGGGCGCAAGTAGGGCGCAACTAGGACGCGAGTAGGGCGCAAGTAGGCTGCAACGAGGGCGCAACTAGGGCGCAAGGTGCTGCTAAGACACGACTAAGGTGTAGCTAGTGCTCAACTGAAACGCAACAAGGGCGCAACTTGGGCGCAATGAGGGCGAACTAGGGCGCAAGTAGGGCGCAACTAGGGCGCAAGTAGAGCGCAAGAAGGGCGCAACAACGGCGTAGCTAGGGCGCAACTAAGGTGTAACTAGGGTGCAATTAGGGCATAGCTAGTGCCCAACTGAGGTGCAAGTAGGGCGCAACTAGGGCGGAACTAGGGCGCAACTAGGGCGGAACTAGGGCGCAACTAGGGCGTAGCTAGTGCCCAACTAAAGCGCAACTAAGGCGCAACTAGGGCACAAGTATGGTGCAAGCAGGGTGCAAGAAAGGCGCAACTAGGGCGTAGCTAGTGCCCATTTGAGGCGCAACTAGGGCACAACTAGGGCTCAATTAGGGCGCAAGTAGGGCGCAAGTAGTGCGCAACTAGGGCGTTACTAAGACGCAACTAGGGCGTAGCGAGTGCCCAGCTGAGGCGCAACTAGGGCGCAACTAGGGCGCAACTAGGGCGCCAGTAGGGCACAACTAAGGCGCAAGTAGGGCACAAGTAGGGCGCAAGTAGGGCACAGCTAGGGCGTAACTAGGGCAGAAGTAGGGCGCAACTAGGGCGCAACTAGGGCGCAACTAGGGTGCATGTAGGGCGCAAGTATGGCGCAACTAGGGCGCAACTAGGGCGGAACTAGGGCGCAACCAGGGCGTACGTAGTGCTCAACAAAGGCACAACGAGGACACAACTAAGGCACAACTAGGGCGTAACGAGGACGCAAGTAGGGCACAAGTAGGGCACAACACGGGCGCAACTAGGGAAAAACTAAGGCGCAACTAGGGCGTAGCTAGTGTCCACCTGAGGTGCAACGAGGGCGCAACTAGGGTGCAATTATGGCACAATTAGGGTACAACTAGGGCACAACGCAACTAAGGCGCAAGTAGGGGGCAAATAGGGCGCAAGTAGGGCGTAACTACGGCGCAGTTAGGGTGCAACTACGGCGTAGCTAGTGCCCAACTGAGGTGCAACTAAGGCGCAACTAGCACGCAAATAGGATGCAAGTAGGGCGCAACTAAGGTGCAATCAGGGCGCAACTAGGGTGCAACTAGGGCACAATTAGGACGCAACTAGGGCGCAACTAGGTTGCAAATAAGGGGCAAGTACGGCGCAACTAGGGTGCAACTAGGGCGTAGCTAGTGCCCAACTAATGCGCAACAAGGGCGCAACTAGGGCACACTATGACGCAAGTAAGGCGCAGGTAGGGCGGAAGTAGGGCACAACTAGGGCGTAAGTTGGGCGCAAGTAGGGCGCAAGTAGGGCGTAAATAGGGCGCAACTAGGACGCAACTAGGACGCAAGGTGCAAGTACAGCACAAGTAGGACGCAAGTAGGGTGCAACTAAAGCGCAACCCGGGCGCAACTAGGGCGCAACTAGGGGGTAGCTAGTGCCCAACTGAGGCGCAACTAGGGCGCAACTAAGGCGCAACTAATGTGCAAGTAGGGCGAAACTAGGGCGCAAGTAGGGCGCAACTAGGGCGGAACTAGGGCGCAACTAGGGCGGAACTAGGGCGCAACTAGGGCGTAGCTAGTGCCCAACTAAAGCGCAACTAAGGCGCAACTAGGGCACAAGTATGGTGCAAGTAGGGTGCAAGAAAGGCGCAACTAGGGCGTAGCTAGTGCCCATTTGAGGTGCAACTAGGGCACAACTAGGGCTCAAGTAGGGCGCAAGTAGGGCGCAAGTAGTGCGCAACTAGGGCATTACTAAGACGCAACTAGGGCGTAGCGAGTGCCCAGCTGAGGCGCAACTAGGGCGCAACTAGGGCGCCAGTAGGGCACAACTAAGGCGCAAGTAGGGCACAAGTAGGGCGCAAGTAGGGCACAGCTAGGGCGCAACTAGGGCAGAAGTAGGGCGCAACTAGGGCGCAACTAGGGCGCAACTAGGGTGCATGTAGGGCGCAAGTATGGCGCAACTAGGGCGCAACTAGGGCGGAACTAGGGCGCAACCAGGGCGTACGTAGTGCTCAACAAAGGCACATCGAGGACACAACTAAGGCACAACTAGGGCGTAACGTTGACGCAAGTAGGGCACAAGTAGGGCACAACACGGGCGCAACTAGGGAAAAACTAAGGCGCAACTAGGGCGTAGCTAGTGTCCACCTGAGGTGCAACGAGGGCGCAACTAGGGCGCAATTATGGCACAATTAGGGTACAACTAGGGCACAACGCAACTAAGGCGCAAGTAGGGGGCAAATAGGGCGCAAGTAGGGCGTAACTACGGCGCAGTTAGGGTGCAACTACGGCGTAGCTAGTGCCCAACTGAGGTGCAACTAAGGCGCAACTAGCACGGAAATAGGATGCAAGTAGGGCGCAACTAGGGTGCAATCAGGGCGCAACTAGGGTGCAACTAGGGCACAATTAGGACGCAACTAGGGCGCAACTAGGTTGTAAATAAGGGGCAAGTACGGCGCAACTAGGGTGCAACTAGGGCGTAGCTAGTGCCCAACTAATGCGCAACAAGGGCGCAACTAGGGCACACTATGACGCAAGTAAGGCGCAGGTAGGGCGGAAGTAGGGCACAACTAGGGCGTAAGTTGGGCGCAAGTAGGGCGCAAGTAGGGCGTAAATAGGGCGCAAGTAGGACGCAACTAGGACGCAAGGTGCAAGTACAACACAAGTAGGACGCAAGTAGGGTGCAACTAAAGCGCAACCCGGGCGCAACTAGGGCGCAACTACGGGGTAGCTTGTGCCCAACTGAGGCGCAACTAGGGCGCAACTAAGGCGCAACTAATGTGCAAGTAGGGCGAAACTAGGGCGCAAGTAGGGCGCAACTAGGACGCAAGTTGGGCGCAACTAGGGCGCAACTAAGGCGCAACTAATGTGCAAGTAGGGCGAAACTAGGGCGCAAGTAGGGCGCAACTAGGACGCAAGTTGGGCGCAACTAGGGCGCAACTAGGGCGCAACTAGGGCGTAGCTAGTGCCCAAGCAAGGTGCAAGTAAGCCCAAGTGAGGCGCAACTAGGGCGCAATTAGGGCGCCAGAAGGGCGCAACTAGGGCGCAACTAGGGCGCAATTAGGGCGAAAGTAGGGCGCAAGTAGGACGCAACTAGGGTGCAACTAGGGCGCAACTAGGGCACAACTAGAGCACAACTAGGGCTCAACTAGGGTGCAACTAGGGCGCAACTAGGGCGCAAGTAGGGCGCAAGCAGGGCGCAAGCAGGGCGCAACTAGGTTGCAACTAGAGTGCAACTAGGGCGCAAGTAGGACGCAACTAGGGCGCAAGTATGCCGCAACTAGGGTGCAAGTAGGGCGCAAGTAGGGCGCAACTAGGACACAACTAGGGTGCAACTAGGGCGCAACTAGGGTGCAAGTGGGGCGCAACGAGGGCCCAAGTAGGGCGCATCTAGGATGCAACTAGGGTCCAAGTAGGGTGTAAGTAGGCCGCAACTAGGGCGCAACTGGGGCGGAAGTAGGGCGCAAGTAGGGCGCAACAAGGCAACAACTAGGGCACAACTAGGGCGCAACTAGGGCGCAAGTAAGGTGCAAGTAGGCACAAGGAGGGCGCAACTAGGGCGTAACTAGGGTGCAACTAGGGCGCAAGTAAGGCGCAAGGGCGCAAGTAGGGTGCAACTAGGGCGCAAGTCGGGCGCAACTAGGGCGCAAGTAAGGTGCAAGTAGGCACAAGGAGGGCGCAACTAGGGCGTAACTAGGGTGCAACTAGGGCGCAAGTAAGGCGCAAGGGCGCAAGTAGGGTGCAACTAGGGCGCAAGTCCGGCGCAACTAGGGAGCAAGTGGGGCGCAACTAGGGTGCAACTTGGGCGCTAGAAGGGCGCAACAAGTGTGCAAGTAGGGCGCAAGTAGGGCGCAACTAGGATGCAACTAGGGCGCGACTAGGGCGCAACTAGGGCGCAACTAGGGCGAAACTCGTGCCCAATTGAGGCACACTAGGGTGCAACTAGGGTGCAAGTAGGGCGCAACTAGGGCGCAAGTAGGGCGCAACTAGGGTGCAACTAGGGTGCAACTAAGGGGCAACCAGGGCGCAAGTAGGCTGTAAGTAGGGCGCAACTAGGGCACAACTAGGGTGCAAGTAGGGCGCAAGTAGGGCACAAGTAGGGCGCAAGCAGGGCGCAACTAGGGCGCAACTAGGGCGAGGCTGCCCACGGCCACTGGCCGCCAACGGCTACCTTAAACTTCGAGGCCATTGTTTCCTGTCTTTCAGCATCCCACACCACACAGTGCGGAATCTCCATGTAGCGCGTCATGTGCACAGGCAGCACAACGCAGCACAATGCAGCACGGTGCAGCGTGACGCAGCACGACGCAGCATGACGGAGGAGAATGCAGCACAACACAGCAAGACACAGCAGGACACACGACCGAGCAGCACTTCGCAGTACAATGCAGCATGAGTTGGCACAACACAGCACAATACAGCACAAGGCAACATGACGCAGCACAATGCAGCACTACTCAGCACATGCATCACAAGCACATGGAGCACACCGCGGCTGTCACAAACCCAAACACACGTGCTCACTTCAATTAAACGTTTTTGTTCTCCTCTCAACCTCTCATGTCACAACTCCCTCTGCCCTGGCTTCATCTCATACCGCATGCATGTGTGCATGCGTACGTGCATGTGTGCGTGCTTGCATGTGTTCATGCATGTGTGTGTGCATGTGTGCGCGCATGTGTGCGTGCTTGCGTGTGTGTATTTATGCATGTGTGCATGTATGTGTGTGTGCATGTGTGTGCATGCATGTGTCTGTGCATGTGTACGTGTATTTGTGCATGCATGCTTGCAATGCA
>SZWC01029403.1:9189-26243 GCA_023375785.1 Penium margaritaceum | reverse complement strand
TGGCTGCAAGGGGCGCTGACCGTAGATCGACAGGAGCTTTCCGCCGCTGTACATCTCTTCGGACAGGAGGGAGTGTTGACGCGGACCAGAAGGAGGTGGAGCCTTCGGACACGACGGTCATCTGTCCGGTCGATAACGTAGATTCCCCTCGAGCCGCAGTGCTCTTCGCAGAGAGTTTCGGGCAATTATCGGAGCGCCTGGAGGTCCACCAAGGACAAAGCGCGCCGTAACCTACGGCACTCTCTGCGCCCTCGGCTAACAACGACATAACTGCATAAGCCTGAACTTGCGCTATGGTTTTTGTTTCCCGGCTCATGGTCGTGACCTACTGAGGAGGGATGCCTAGCTCAGCACTGAGACCGCTTGGGGGTTGAATCCGATCCTGAACTGCTTAAACCAAACATTGGCGTGGGTAAAAAAATTAATCTTTCCAAAAACAATTTAGGGTTAAATAAAGAATAATTGTTTCTTTTCAAGAAATGATCCTTGATTTACGTATTTTGACTAGACGAAGGAAGTGTTATGCAAAGGATTAACAATTGAATTTGGTTTTTCTATGGTTTCTCTTGGAAAAAATACATTACATGATACATAATTTTAAATTGATTTATCTTTTTACGCCGAGAAAAGCGTCAACACTACACAAGGATGAGATGCATAAAAGAAAACGATTCGTAGAATTAGGACAATCTCGATGGAGTATTCAATGTGCATTGGTGAAACGTTTTGAAAATTTATCTTGCATCTATAAAAAATAAAGAAATATAGTCACGCATATGTTGGGTCTTTGGCAATTGAGTCAAACATCCGTGAGAAGTAGCGTTGAGATACAAAGCCAACTGGGGAGTTTCGAGAAAACTGCGGCATGACTATACAAGGTTCCAGCGCCGTGAAAAATCAATTAAATTGTATCAAAAAGTCAATACGGTTTGCGACACTTGTGTGAAAACCACAAGTCCAGATACGTACCAAAATTCTCTTGGTCGAAACTCTTGTAGGTCAGTGCACAGTGGCCAACAAATGACATTAACAACGAAAATTCCCAATTCAAAAATTAGGGACTCATGTACATGTGGGATATAACAATACCCCCCCAATAACCATGACTTCCAAGCGCGTTAGCAAAGGTATGCAAAGAGCGCCAATAGTAGGCGTCGATCAAGTGATTGACATCTCCAAGGTTTTCCTAGGGCTCCCGGCTGTTGTGAGCGACATTGTAACCATGCCACTTGACTAGAAATTCAATTGTTTTTTCAATGCGTTGGTGTTCAAGGATATCCCAAATCACGCACTCTATATCCTGCCCACATGAATTGGGGATGGAGGAGCATTGCCTCTTTCTGGGGCCCAAAAAACAAGGATTTCTATACGCTCAATATGCAACGATCATGACCAGTGAGGTCCAAGTTTTCCAAATTATTTTCCACAGCTTGATGTCCACAAAGTAAAGAAGAACATGATTGCTAGCGGTATGTATGTCATCGATGCGACGTCAATCTCTTTCTTACTTCGCCGTTCCTTGTTTCGTTGAAAATGCCTGTCATGTTTCGTCTGAGGCCTGGAGAGTTTACTGATGCAAGTCAATCGCGTGAAAAATACATTGATTTTGTAATCCTAGCCTTGTGGCATAAATCTTTTCGTTAACCACTTTCCAACTTTCCTAAAACAACACATGTTAAAGTTGCGAGGCCAACCAACTGGATTTTTCCGCTGTTTGGCTGAGGGCATACTGGTTAGCTGCCCCGACCTCTTATGTCGCACTCTAGATGTTTCCGAAAACTTCAACCACTTTCCAAAATGGCCGAAAGAAGTATTGCAAAACAAATCGATGTTTGAATATCGAATATCTACTTCTTGACGATGGTTGACTTTTGTTAAGAAGCATTGAGATGCTCGCGAAGCCCCCGCACTTCTTGGTGGAGTTTCTTGAATCCACCACTCATGATATGACCTCACACACGTCGTTCGGCTTGAACGTCAAAGACCTGACTTGTGCCTCATTCTCATTCTTGGCATTGTATGTGTTACGTACCAGATGTACACGAGTCCCTATATTCCCAAATGGGCATTTCTGTCATTACACAAACAACTCATCGCGTCGCGAAGACGGCAACATTCACTTAGATGGTCAAGGGAAAACTAGTGAACTGCACCGCCTTGAGTGGAATTTTGAACCTCCTTACAGCTTCGACCACCCTCGCAAACCTACGAACAGGACTATCATGACCTTTCGGTCGATTTCTTGATGCACCAAGAGGAATACGGATTTATAAAGATGCATCTCCCTTCTTCACCATTGATTCTCAAAGATCCGGGACTG
Source organism: Penium margaritaceum (assembly GCA_023375785.1). Taxonomy (NCBI): domain Eukaryota; kingdom Viridiplantae; phylum Streptophyta; class Zygnematophyceae; order Desmidiales; family Peniaceae; genus Penium; species Penium margaritaceum. The sequence goes on along the minus strand of SZWC01029403.1, from coordinate 23,923 downwards.
CTTGGTGGACCTTCTCGAACCCAACCACTCACAACGTAACTTTCCACGCGTTGCTCGGCCAATGACCCGACGACCTGGACTACTCTTCATTCGTAACCCCACACTTGTATGTATATGTACAGTAATATCACACTTGTCTTCAAAGTACACTCATCGCTAATTGATCAAGTGTCCCGTATTCTAAATTGTGTTTTGCCTCGCAACTTTAACATGTGGACCATCTACGTTCCGTTCAGCGTAACACTTGGTATTAGAGCATTGGGGTGCTGGAAAGGGCTTCTGACTACTTTACTCATCCGGAGGAGTACCTTTCGCAAGTCGTCAGTGCATCTCGCACGTCAAGACTTCACAGACTTCGTGACTCCAACGTGAGGTGAGCGAGCGCAACCGACGATCATAAGCGGGTGTGCGGCAATGACTATGACGATTTAGGAGCAGAATGTCTCAATGCACGCGAACCGTGAAGCAATAAGGATTGCTGGCAAGGCAAGCTTTGCGGTAGCTGGAACCACCCGTACGGCTTCGGTGACCAGTCTGGTCACGGACTGAATGGCGATAAACATGATATCCGAACCGATGGCCTCCATGACAAGAGCAGGGACGCCAGTTGGCACTTGACGAGAGGTGCAGATCAACGAGGAACTGGCAAACAGGATCTTCGCACATGAGGGAATCAACAACCACCTGTTCCAACAAGTCAACATCACGATGGAGGCTCTTCGCAATGCAAGTGCACGTGAAGCAATGCTAGTCGGGAGAAACTCTCAACTCTGTAGCGAACCCCAAGTTTTTTCGGCTCCACCGGAACAGTTCGATCCTACAAATTCAAAAGGACCAACATTTTGGATGTTGCAGACGGGTTTGGAGGTGTATTTCACCAATGCTGGGGGCAATGACCATGAAAAGAAAATTGCCCTCGCGGTCACGCTTTTGCGTGGCTTGGCGCTATGTTCGTGGTCCGACCTATAGACCACCCAACGACAGCAGGAGACCGGTGGAGCCTCATCGATGGCCCATAGATCCAATCTCACATCGCCAACCACAGGCGTTCTACCTTTGAAGTAGAACAATCCACAGTGGCAAGATGTGCTGACCCCAGGAACCAATTGGAACACATTTTTGCGCGCAATGCTCGCACGCCTTGGACGACTAAACGAGAAGTCCGACGCACGATACAAGCTCTAGTGTCTACGACAGTAATCCAGTGTGGCGCAATACACGGAAAAGATATCGCGAGATCATCACCGTGGCAGACTCCGCCCCCAACGAACTCCGTTTTCACTACAAGAATGGCCTCAAGTGAGATATCCGACGGGCAATCTGTAACTTTGGCATTTAGAATGACTTACCGTGGATGATCGCAGTAGCCGAAAGGATCGTCAGCGTTGAATCCACAACTTGGATCCAGAAATCTTACGGCTGGCAACATCCTAACCAGAATTATCATGGAAGTGGAAAAAACCAACTAGCGGAGTCCTTCACTCCAATTCCAGTGGTCTCCGTCAATGAAAAATATACACGAACCTGCTAAGACTGCAAAAGAATCAGGCACATCACTCGCAGCTTTTGGAGCAAGGAGCAGGTCCAAAAGGGAGGGAATTAAGAAAAAGGAGTTCGGAAACGACGGAGGCCAAAAGTAAAAGGCGCAACTATTGTCCGTGAGGAGCGATCTGCGCCAAACTATTGCCCATCTGGATGACCTAAATGGCCGCAGAGGGTTTCGGAGATCACACAATTCAATGAGGGTAATGAGGACGACCAACCGGTGATACTGTTGAAAATTCAACCTCAAGGATACAAAAGTCAGAGGATTGTACCGGCACTGTCGGATGGAGGAGCTTTATACAACTTTGTAAGCAACGACATGGTTTGCAAGCTGGGTTTGCAGACCGGACCAGGGGTGTTTGAAGGATAACCGTCTATGGGAGACTACAGATAAGGAGACTTTGAGAACCACTACAACTACAAGTAAGGGATCTAGGGATGTAACGGTCTGGAGGTCTTGTCCGATGAGTGATCACAAAATGATCCTCGGGCGAGAATTCCTTTATCGGCACAATCCGCAGGTGGATTGGAACAACGACAACGTCTACCCAAAAATTGATGGAGCCAAACGACATCTTCCGCGTGCGAGGCGGACGCCGACTGCAGAAGTAGCACAGGTGGTAACAACAGAGGAGCTACGGAAGCCGAAAAGCAGCAACCTCTGCAGCCCGTAACACTTAAGGTGGCCAATCACTGTATTCAATGAGGAGCTTGTGCGTGGCTCATACATCTCGAGCGAATGGGAGAAATTGAAGTGGCAGCAATTGACTCATAATCACCTCATCAGTCTCATCGATATGAGTGAAGATGGCGATGGTACCCGAAGAGTTTGCACCCCTCATGTAGGATTTTGGGAAAGTCTTCCTCGACCAACTCTCAAAGACTTTACCTCCTTGGCGAGACATCGACCATCGCATAAAGCTGAAACCAGGCAGCAGACCAACTATCCAAGGGGCCTGTCGGATGGGCGATCACTAGCTGACCGAGCTGAAAAAGCAACTCGACAAGGTGCTCGTTCAATGTTTCATCTGCCCCTCCACACCACCATACGTTGCACTAGTACTATTCGTCAAAAAGAAAACCAGATAGATGCTGATTTGCATGGATCATCGGGCGTTGAACGACGCTGCCATCAAGAACCGGTACCCTCTTTATCGTGATGATAAACTCTTCTACCAACTTCGAATGGCTCGAATGCATACCAAAATTGACCTATGCAACGGATATCACCACATACGCATGACAGACGTTGAGATTGAGAAAAAGACGTTCCGAACTTGCTTTGGGCACTTTTGAGCTCATGATTATGCCGTTCTGGCGTGCATGCCTATGTATGTGCGTGAGAGTGTGCGTGTGTGCCTCTGTGCGTGCGTGCATGCGCACATGTGCGAGTGCACGTGTGCGCGTGAGTGCCCATATACACACGCGTGTGTATGTGTGTGTATGTGTGTGTGTGTGTGTGTGTGTGTGTGTGTGTGTGTGTGTGTGTGTGTGTGTGTGTGTGTGTGTGTGTGTGTGTGTGTGTGTGTGTGTGTGTGTGTGTGTGTGTGTGTGTGTGTGTGTGTGTGTGTGTGTGTGTGTGTGTAGATGTTTCACTTTGACCTCAGTTTATGGTGGCCATGAACATCATTTTCTGTCCGTACCTCAACAATTTCTTTGTGGTGTACCTCGACAACATTCTGGTGTACAATCGCAACCCGAAGGAGCAAAATGGACATCTCTGGAAAGTTCTCCAATTTTTACAAAGAGAGAATGTTTTCGGGAAACTCTTGAAATGCGACTTCGGTTGTCGTTCAATTGAGGTTTTCAGTCACATCATCAAGGTAGACGGATTGCCAAGGATTAAAAAAAAGTGACAGCAGACTCTAATTGGCCAACGCCAACCAATGTTCTAGAAGTTCAAATTTTCATTGGATTCAGCAATTGCTACCAGCGATTTGTATGGGTTTACGCACGAGAGTCAGTGCCTCTCTTCGATATCACTCAAAAACAAAACAAGTGGCGTTGGGGAGACAAAGAACAAGAAGCATTCACTGCTTTGCGGAATGCTTTGACCTCGAGGCCAGCCCTACGATTTGCCAATCCAATGGTGGACTACGTCATGGCTACGAATGCATGCAATGAGCCATTGGCACAATTCTTGTACAAGACCATGGCAACGGTGAACAACTGGTCGCCTACATGACTTGAAAACTGCGAGGACCGGAACGCAACTACGTGGTCCACAAAAAAGAGATGCTGGCGGTCATGTGTGCGTTCAAGACGTGGCGATGCTACCTAGAGTGTCGCCAATGCATCGTGCGCACCAACTACCGTACATCAAAACACTTGAAGACAAAGCCGAATCTCAGCAGTTGTCAAACTCGATGGATGCAGTTCCTTGAATCCAGGTCCGACTATGAAATTGAGTATCGGCCAGGCAAGACCAATTGTGTGGACGAACTCATATGCCGACCAAATTTTATGGCTAACATGGCTAGAGCTACAGCGACACCCATATCTTGTTCGCATGAGAATACGACCCACACGGCGTATATGATAAAACGAACTTCCAGTTGCACGCTTCCTAATGGCGTCGTCGCTCCACTCTCCAAGTGGTCGTGCTCCGAACATCGAACTCTGCCGAATGCTACTCGGAGAATTCCACAACTCCGGTCCTAGTGGACAATTCAGATTGGACAAGACGCTGAAGAAGCTGGCAAAAAGCCATTGGTGGGACAAGATGCAATCCGACGTGGAAAATTTCTTCAAAACTGGGACACATGTCAGCAACATTTCCCCTAGCACGTGGCCACCCAAACTTCTGCAACCGCTCCCTGTTCCACCGGAACTATGGGCAGACATCTCCATGGATTTCGTCACTGGATTACCACTCATACCCAATGGATATGACCCCGTCATCATGGTCGTCGCCATGTTTTCGAACATGTCTTACTTCATCCCAACAACGACCACCTTTACCGCAAGGTAACAGTATGGCTATTTCTAAACAACATCGTTCGGCTATACGGCGGGCCGCGGACCATCACAAGCGACAAAGACGGTCGATTAACTAGCCGTTTTTACACGAATTGATGACTCGCTACGGCAACAGAATTCAAATTTGAATGGCGTTTCATCCTCAAACTGACGGTCAAACCGAGCGGACAAAGCAAACGCTCAAACAACTTCTTCGAACATTATGCGAACCTCATGAGACGGATTGTGCATAGAAACTCGGAAATTTCCAACTCAACAGGTATAATTCTATTTGAAGTGGTACATGGCAAACGTCTCGCCACACTAGCTCGACTACAAAGTCATAGCAATATCTCGACGGTTGACGTTCAACATTGAGACTTCACAACCCATTGGGAGGAAACATGGGAGACGCTCATGAAGACACAAGCAATGATGAAGTGAGCAACCGAGCGACATCCCAGCAACAATGTCTTCACCTCTGACAACGGAGTCGTCCTCAGTTTGGGGAACATCAAACTCCATGGATTTGACTGTTCAAAGCTCAAACCCCGATGGTGGGGACCGTTTGAGATGGAGCGTATGCAAACCCTTGTGGTTTCACAAATCAAGTCTCCTTGACACTATGCAAATTCATCCGGTGTCCCATGTCAGCAGTGTTGTGCTTTGTGCCGTTCTCGTACAGTTTACTGTGACCACTCGGCCGTGTCCCTACTCGTGCAGATCCCTGAGGCAGGCGGCCCTGGTGACACCGGCGCGACGACAGGCGGCGGATTACCCGCTTGCAGCTGACCGACCACTGTTCCAGAGCCCCACATGCAACCGGGACTCCTTGCTGTGCCTTCTACGTCTTGCAGGCGCCTTTTGGCGGACTGGCCATGAGGCCCATTTCCATGTTTTTGCATTGTACACTCGCTGTCAGTTGATGGGTGCATGCATGTGACCAGTCGCTGCGTCCGTCTTTTGATTCTGCACGTCTAGGTTCAGACGGCGTAGGATTCTGACATGTGTGCGTAGAGTTGCGGCCAAAACAGTGGTTTTGGGCCGGTTTTAGGACAGCTCTTGGACTGCCGCGTGCGACACCCGCCGTGCGCCGCGGCAGGTGTTTATGCCCTGGACCTGTCAGTTGTCATTTCTCTCTACATATGCTATATTGAAGCATTCTGACACTGTGTCTTGTGTCTCCTAGCCAAACCCTTGCTGTTGTGTGTACGACCTATGACTGTCGTCACCGTCTGACCACGCACAGATGCCCGGTCAACGGGTGCGTTGCTAGGAAGCTTCTACGCTCTTTCTCATGGTATAAGAGGAGTGAGACAGTTCTCACTGAGCTGTGTAAGAGAGATGCAGCGGAGCACCTACAGTGAGAGTCACCGCTGCAGCAGAGCTTCTGGGACCTGTTGGAGACGGTCGGTCGCCGTCAACGTACTCCACCCACCACGTGAGATCGCAGCTGCTGAGGCAGCAGCAGTGGCGTCTACCGCCACGCAGAGGTGTGTGGCGGCTGCGGTGCGTGCGGCCACCCTCCCACAGCCGCAGCAGCAGAGCAACAACAGAGGGGGCGGCGATAGCAGCGTAGCAGCAGCACAGCAGTAGCGGCCGCCGCAGCACCGTTGCAGCACCGGCGGCAGCAGCAGTCCAGAAGCAGCATCGGTAGCAGCAGTGAAGCAGTGGCAGTGGCAAAACAGTAGCAGCGGCAGTCGCGGTGGCAGCAGCAGCGCAGTAGTGGTAGCAGCAGCAGCGCGCAGCGGCACTAGCCAGTAGCGGGACGCGACGACGGCAGCCAGCAGCAGCTGCAACGCAGAGCAGCAGCTGCCACGCGCAGCAGCAGCAGCAGCTGCTGCCACCGCTGCACACGCAGGTACGCAGCTGCTGTTGGAGCTGATAGCACAGCTGCAGCAGCCTCTGGGTAGAAGCTGCTGCACAGCTTCTGCGGAGCTACCGCGCGCCATCGCGAAGGGGCAGAACCGTGACAAGAAAAAAAAGGGAGGGGACAAGCTGATGTCAGCATTCTTGATTGCTGACGTCATCAGGTCGTGCTGACGTCAACAACCACTTGCTGATGTCAGCATTACACTTAGCCAAATTTTCACCCGTAAAGTCAAATGTTGCAAGTGTTTCAACTCTCTGAGAAACGCAGACAGTTTTGAAATTCGGCAAACTTGACCTGTCCTCCCATAGTGAGCGGCGATATGAGTTCGCTCGACGACAAGGACAAGGGACCAGGTGATCCCTTCTCCTCTTCTTCAGGGGTATTAAGCTCTCGCTCGCAGGCCATTGAGGACCTGCGCAGCCAGCAGGAGGAGATGCGTCGTCTGCAGGGACAGTAGATTGATGCGATCCGCACGCTAACTGAGCTCCTGCGCGCTCAGTCCACGGCTCCTTCACGGATTTCTGAGGGAGCTGCCGGCGTTGCGGCCTCCACCCAGCACTCGGCTTTGGTGCCCGTGACAGGTGCTCCGCCTGCTTCACCTCCTGGTGTGGTTTCTCCACCACCTGCAAACCTCCTTGATGACAAGCCATTCATGCCAGGCTTTGAAGATGACTCCCAGAAGCGGGAGATTCGTCTCCTATAGGAGCGCCTCCGTCAACTGCAGACGGGTATCCGACCTCCACCCGTGTCCCTGATACGACCGTCACCTGACTTCCCCGGTGATCACCCCCTTCCAAGAGTTTTCCCCGTCTCTCCCCCTCCTCAGCCTGCGGTTGCTCTCCCCACGGAGCGGCAGCCTAAGGACTTTGAGGCACCACCTCCACGGTACATCAGCAAGGATGGATTTGACTCATGGGAGATCCTGTTTCAGGTGTGAGCCACTTCTGAGGGAGTGTTGCCTTACTACCACAGCCCATACTAGTCTACAGATCCAGGACAGGTGCTGACAGCAGCCCGGGCCATGCGAGGACTTCTTTACGCCATGCCACGCGAGACTGTCGTCGACTTCCACCCTTTCCTTGGCGAGGCTGGCAGAGGCACCGAAGCAAATCCTCGTGGAGGCAGGGATCTGGCGTTGTCCCTAATGGCCGTAGAGGCGCACGCTACGCGTGCGTCACACATTCGTGCTTTCCACTCGCTCTATCAGGGAGCAGCAGAGCCTGCGGCGGATTACTGGCGACGTGTCATGCATATTTACACGCGTCTGGGGACCTCAGGGGACACACAGCTGTGGGCACTTTGGACGATCATGCTCGGAGTTTGCTTATAGTACACCGACATCTTCACTCGGTATAGCGACGCTGCTCTCGAGCCTTTCTGAACCTTCCTACAGCTGCTCCCTTGGGCTCATCAGCTCTTCCTCCAGGTGACGTCGGCCTGCAAGGTGGCAGTAGTACATCAGGAGACTTTCCTCGTTGCAGCAGTCCTCGCCTCACCACCATCTTCCCTCCTGTAGTCACCCTCATCTACCTCCATCACGACTTCATCTTCCGCCTCCTCTTTGACCCCGTCTACACCCATGCAGACGCAGGGTGTTGCAACAGCTACCCAGGGGAAGAAGAAGAATAGGAAGGGCGGATCGGGTCTGTAGCAGTCGTCATCCAGTGGTAGCAATGGCCGTTCCGTGCACTACTACAACTGTGGAGGTGCCCATCGCTACACCAAGTGCCAACAGCCGCTTGACTGGGAGCGCATCACTCGCGGACTTCAGGCTGCCCATGCTGCTCCCACCGCATCCGGCACGTCGCCCGCACACTCCTCTAGAGGCGCGGCGTCCACGACTGCAGCTCTTCCTGCGTCCTCACCAGCGAGCAGCAGTGATCCAGACCAACGTGATCGCACCATCGCCGAGCTTCGTCATCTTCTGGCGCTTCGCTTTCCGGGAGGTGCGAGTGTGTTGTCATCGTCGAGTGGGTCACAAACTGCTTGTTCGTCCGTCCTCGTGACTCGTGATGACACGTGTTGGGGAGCACAGTCCGCATGTGATGATGTTGGGCCTGACTGCACTGACTGGATTCATGAGTCTCACCTTCGTAATGTACATCGTTCCTTCCCACTGACGGCTCTGCGTCCCTCTGATGCTGAGTGTTCCATTGCTCGTTGTACAGTGACGTCCACCAGTCGTGATTCCGGTGGCACTTGGATCATCAATTCCGGTGCCACCCACCACATGACGTGTCGTCGTAGTGACTGTGTGGTCCTTGGTCCCGTCACGACTGTCCGTTCTGTTCATACAGGCTGTGGTCAGTCCTAATCAGTCCACAGTGTTGGGGTTGTATGCTTTGATGGTCCTTCTGGCCCCCTGTATCTCTCTGACGTACTATTTGTGCCTGATCTTGAGCTCAGTCTGCTGTGTGTGCGTGCCTGCACTCTGATGGGTCACTCCGTTGAGCATACCACTCATTCAGCGACTGTGACTGCTCTTGACACCCGTAGCATTGTCCTGCGTGCTTCAGTCGTAGATGATTTGTACAACATTGCTCGGCCCTCCTCTCCTTGCTCTGCCTCCTCCTCTGGCCGCGTTTTTGTCACTGGTGTTCTATCCCCGGAACACCAGCGGTTGCTTCACCGACGTCTGTGTCACGTGGGCTCCGACACTGTATTGAAGCTCATCCGGACACAGCCCGCTCTTGGTCTTGACGTGGCTTCTTTCGAGAAGCCACCCAAGACCGACTGTCTTTTTTGCGCTCAGGAAAAGATGCACCGGCACACTTATCCTGATACGCGTTCCCGAGCGCTGAGGCCACTCGAGTTGGTCCACTCGGACCTGCTTGGTCCTCTCCCGGTCGAGTCCCTGTCCGAGAGGGGACGGTATGTTCTGATGCTGACTGATGCCTTCACCTGAATGCGGTGGGTGTACAGTCTGTGTCAGAAGAGCGACGCCACCCTTTCGGTTCGACTCTGGCTCGTGATGGCTGAGCGTCAGTCTTGCCACACGCTACATACCTTTCGCTCGGATCGCGGCGGCGAGTTCCTCGGTGAGATGGACTGTTTCTTTGCTGAGCACGGCATTTTTCACCAGGTCTCCGCTCTTGCTACCCCAAAGCAGAACGGTGTCTCTGAGCGCTGGAACCGCACCATGAAGGATGCAGTCCGCGCCATGCGGTCTGAGTGCAGTCTCCCGGAGTCCTGCGCCTTCGAGGGCTTCGCCTACATGACGTGGGTCTGGAACCACCTCCCGCATGGTCCGCTTCCGGATCATGTTACAGCGTACGAGCTCTGGTTTGGCCACTGTGCTTATCTTTGTCTCGCATGCATCTGGGGTTCCCTGGCCTCCGTGTGGTACACCGAGTACCGGGAGGGGTCCAAGGTTTCCCCTCGGGGTCGCTTGTGTGCTTTCATCGGCATCTCCCCGCGGTCGAAGGCCTGGCGCTTTTGGGACCCCACTCGCCGTCGTGTCATTCAGTCTCGTGACGCACTGGTTTTTTAGTCTCTCACATACCGTGATCTGGCTTCGATCACAACTCTCTCCGCAGCTCATGTCCCTTCATGTGAGGGCCCTCGGTGGATGGGAGAGACTTCTCCGCCAGTGGCCATTTCTCGTCCGGCTGATGTGTCCGCTCGAGTCCCCTCTTGATCTTAAGCACTTGATGACCCGGCTATCATTGCCGTTGGTTTAGAGATCTCGCCTGCTCAGCTTGTTTCACACCCCACAGGTACCCCTGCTCTCACTCCTCCTCCTGCATCACCACCTGTGTCCACTGCAACCCTTGCTCCGGTGTCTGATCCAACCTTGCCCACTCCTGTCCCTACGTCGGCTGACACTCCTATCTCAGTGTCCGGGCCGGCCATGCCCGTTGTCAATCCCAGCTCAGTGTCCCCCACACACGCTTCTCCTCGCACGGCATCTCCGACTGCCTCGTCTCGGCCCTTACCAGCTGTGGTTGTACCTATCCCTTTGGTCGTACCTATTCTTTAGCCTCAGGTGTGCCCCTCGACCTCCGGTTACTTCCATGAGCCCGGTGGTCGCCTTCGACCACTGGATTCCGGAGCTCAGCGAGCGTCGGGTCCCGGACCCAGGTGTTCCTCTCGCAGCATTGCGAGCGGTGATCCAGGCACAAAGGCCTTAGGCCTGAGTGTTCGCACTGAGCTTTCAAAGGTACACCCAGCGTGCCCTATAGGGCATGACCTGGTCACTCACAAGTTCCATATTGCCTATGACGCAGCAGCTGATCTCGTGGCCGTCAGACTTGACACTGAGGCGAGTGTACTTGCCACGCAGAGTTCCCCCTCTATGGCGCCTGACCGGGGCACATTGAGGGAGGCTTTCTCATCGTAAAATGCTGAGGCCTGGCGAGCTGCTTGCGAGGATGAGCTCCACGAACTCCGAGAGCACAGAGTCTACGAGCTGGTCGACCTTCCTCCAAGGAGGAAGGCGATTCAAGTCAAGTGGGTCTTTCACAAGAAAGTAAAGCCGGATGTCTCACTAGAACGCTACAAGGCCCGCTTGGTCGTCAAGGGGTTCTCTTAGATTGAGGGACTTGATTACACTGACACCTTTGCCCCTATCGGCCGCATGACCTCAGCTCGAGCTCTGTTTCGTGTAGTGGCTGAGCATGAATGGGAACTACACGGGATGGATGTGAACAACGCATTCCTCCATGGCTCTTTGGATGAGGAGATCTACGTGGCTCAACCACCAGGCTTTGAGGACGGTGACAAGGTCTGGCGCTTGCGCAAGTCCTTGTATGGCCTCAAGCAGTCTCCACGATGTTGGAACCGGGAGATCACTGGCACCTTGACTCGCTCAGGATACGTACAGAGCGAGGCAGACCCCTCACTCTTCATCCTACCGACACCCGAGCGGTTCACCGCCATCCTGGTCTACGTTGATGACCTTCTGATTGCGTCTCCATCCCTGGAGGCCGTGAAGGAGGCCAAGGCTGTCCTGCAGACCGCCTACAGGATGAAGGAGCTCGGTCTTGCATTGGTGATTCTCAGTATGGAGATCGTGCGAGATCGCAGACATCGGATATTGCTGCTGCATCAGGCCCGATACGCACGAGTCGTGGGGGAGCGCTTTAGCGATCTCCTTGGTGTAGTGCCCACTGCTTCCACACCCCTCACACGTGATGGGCAGGATGCCCTGAAGGTGGGTGACCCTTCACAGCTGGGGGAGACTGTGGACGTGACCTTGTACCTTTGTCTTATCGGATCTCTGATGTACCTGGCCACTACCACACGTCCCGATACCGCGTTCGCCGTCAACCTCCTCGCTCAGTTCTCGCAGGCTCCACGTGCTAGAGCTCTTCACGCGGCTGTGCGAGTGGTACGGTACGTGGTCTCCACGTCGTATCTCGGACTCCGCTTTCGTCAGCAGTGTTCGGTGGTCCTTGACGGCTACACTGACAACGACTGGACTTGGAGCCCTGACGGGCGCAGTCGCACTGGCTACGTGTTTCTGCTCGGTGGTACCGCTTTGTCTTGGCGAAGTTGGAAGCAGGACTACATCGCACGTAACTTGTCGGAGGCAGAGTATGTGGCTTTGGGGACAGGGGCTGCTGAGGCAGTTTGGCTGCAGCGCTTGTTTCTTGAGCTTGACAGTCAGTACCCGCCATTGTTTTGCATTGCGACAACCAGAGTGCTCTCGGCATTGGGGAGAACTCTGGTGTTTTTCATGCTCGCACAAAGCACATTGCTGTTGAGCATCACTTCGTTTGTGATCTGGTGGAGCGACGCGTGATCTCCATCATGTAGGTTGGAAGTGACTTGCAGCGTGCTGACTTCTTGACGAAAGCACTTGCCCGCGGAAAGTTTCTGGTGGCCATTCGTTCGGTTGGGGTTCGCCCCGTGCGTGACAGTGGTTGAGTGTGGGATGTACGTTGGCGTCTCATCTGTCCGTGTCACTCACTATGTGGTTGTACGAGTGCTGCACGCGTATGGACATGCGTACCATCGGGTCATGGGGGAGTGTTGTGCTTTGTGCCGTTCTTGTACAGTTTACTATGACCACTCGGCCGTGTCCATACTCGTGCAGATCCCTGAGGCAGGCGGCCCTGGTGACACCGGCGCGACGACAGGCGGCGGACTACTCGCTTGNGCTGATTTCTTGACGAAGGCACTTGCCCGCGGAAAGTTCCTGGTGGCCATTCGTTCTGTTGGGCTTCGCCCCGTGCGTGACAGTGGTTGAGTGTGGGATGTACGTTGGCGTCTCATCTGTCCGTGTCACTCACTATGTGGTTGTACGAGTGCTGCACGCGTATGGACATGCGTACCATCGGGTCATGGGGGAGTGTTGTGCTTTGTGCCGTTCTTGTACAGTTTACTATGACCACTCGGCCGTGTCCATACTCGTGCAGATCCCTGAGGCAGGCGGCCCTGGTGACACCGGCGCGACGACAGGCGGCGGACTACTCGCTTGGAGCTGACCGACCACTATTTCAGAGCCCCAGATGTCACCGGGACTCCTTGCTGTGCCTTCTACGTCTTGCAGGCGCCTTTCGGCGGACTAGCCATGAGGCCCATTTGCATGATTCTGCATTGTATACTCGCTGTCAGTCGATGGATGCATGCATGTGACTAGTCGCTGCGTCCGTTTTTTGATTCTGCACGTCTAGGTTCAGACGGCGTAGGATTCGGACATGTGTGCGCAGAGTTACGGCCAAAAAAGTGGTTTTGGGCCGGTTTTAGGACAGCTCTAAGACTGCCGCGTGCGACACCCGCCGTGCGCCGCGGCAGGTATTTATGCCCTGGACCTGTCAGTTGTCATTTATCTCTGCATATGCTATATTGAAGCATTCTGACACTGTGTCTTGTGTCTCCTAGCCAAACCCTTGCCGTTCTGTGTACGACCTGTGACTGTCGTCACCGTCTGACCAGGCACTGACGCCTGGTCAACGGCTGTGTTGCTAGGAAGCTTCTACGCACTTTCTAAAGCAGGTTGAAGCACTACCAAGACCTTGGAGAAAACTTCCTTGGCAAAGATGTCCCTCCTCCACCTCCCGTTCAAGTGGACGAAGGCACAAAGTACGTCATTGAGGACATCCTCGGCCATCGACGACGAGTTAAGATGGCAGAGTATCTCGTCAAGTGGCACGGCTATGATGCCGTGCATAACAACTGGGAAGCCTATGAAAACCTCGGAGACGTCGATAATCTCATCAACGGCTACTACCGCCGTCACCGGGCTACAATATGCTCGCACGACGGGTCGTTGCGGCTAAAAGGGGGGAAATGTTACGGACGAGATGTACCCGAGTCCCTAATCTTTCCTAGAGAGTATCTATGTTGTTACACAAACAACCCATCGCGTCGCGAAGACTATGCTATTCACTCCGATGGTCGAGGGCAAACTGGCCAACTTCCTCGCCCTCAGTGGATATTCTTGAACCTTTTGACAGCTTTGACCAATCTTGCGAACCGAGGAACAGAAGTATCACAACCTTCCCGTTGACTTCTTGTCACATGGAAACGAATATCGGATTTATAAATCCTACATGTGAAGATTCGAATCTGGGATTCATTGATCTGAGAATCGACGGTGTCGATTCTTGAAGACCCCCCCCGACGTCTCGGCGGACCTTCTCGAATCCGACCACTCACGATGCGACTTCGCACGCGTTGCTCGGCCAAGGACCTGATGGCCCCAACTTTGCTTCATTCGTAACTTGACACTTATATGTATTTGTACGATCATGTCGACACTTGTCATCAAAGTACACTTGCTGCTTATTTTAAATTTCTCAAGTGTCCCAAATTCTAAATCGTGATTTGCCTCGCAACTTGTACCTGTGCACCAACTTTGTTCCGTTCGGCGTAACAGAATACAAGTTTTGGACACATTCGACACTTACTACTTTGTACAAATTCGCCATTTTTCCCAAAACCCGGATTGTGTTTTGTCCCCCACCTCATCCCTGTGAACCACCTGCGTTCCCTGGGTGTAACCGTGGGTACCACGTTAAGTATCCGTAACTTGTGTTCAGAGGTGGGGGGGAATGAGGTTCATCGTCCGGAAACTTGGGTATATGGTGTTTCTTTTTCTTTGATTTTCTTCTTCGGCTCCAGCAGCTCCTTGCGATGCTGTAGTCATCGTGGTGGTGCTCAGGGAGTGTTTGTGGCGAAGCACAATTGCTCATTGTTACATTCGGACGAATGCAGACCGGAATTTACAGCCGTCACAGTTGGCAGAGTAAGAGAGAAGCGAAAACTGACGGTGGGAATGGCAGACGCACCTCCCCAACCACTCCAAGGGTCTGCGCTGGCGTCGTCATTGCCTGGTGAGAAGGCCACAAGCTCCGTGAGATTTGTCGATTTTCCCTATCCCTTGGCTTGCGTGTAAGGGGTTCTCTCGTCTCC